>JAADYF010000619.1:0-16846 GCA_023338175.1 Phytopythium delawarense
CTCCTCGCTCACTCGGCGTTTTTCAGGATGGTGGAGAGACGTATGGAGAGACCCTTCTCCTCAACGAGTCGGCGGCCCCACCGACACCAGCGACGCCCAGGACGAAGAGAAGATCCGAGCCTCCCAGGCGCTGCACGACGCTGGCGCGACTCGCCACCTCCGCGGCCACCAACCAGTCTGCACGCGAGAACCAAGCGTGCATCCTCAACCTGGCCACTGGCGGGAGGCGCGCGTGAGAACCAAGCGCGACTTCAATGCCTCCGACGCGGAGAAGAGGCTCGCCAGCATGCTGCTTGCCGCGACGTGAAGTCTTCCGACGACCATCTTCGCTTCGCCACCCAGTCTCAAGACCAAGGACATGGTCAGGAGGAGCAGCGCGCGCACCCATGGGCTCAACACAAGCATCCTGAGCACTGCAAGTCTTCGCGTGAGATTTGCACTACGTTTACCGGACTACAGCGGGCGTCTCGAACGCGGGCGACACCAATGTCGTGAAGGTGTTGGCTTACTGTAGTGTCTGCTTTCTCCAATTCACGTTATCGATCGACATGGGCGAGCTCGTGTCATTCCAGTATGGCGATAGGTTCCTCCTCCACCTTTGCTCGTCGCGGCTTGACTGGCGCGGCGGCGGGCGGGGCGGCGATCTCCACGGTGACTTGTTCTGCAACGTTGGCAATCGACACTTTGCTGTCAGTATGAAATGGGAATACCACGGCATGGAAGGCTAGTAAGCGACGAACCTGTCTCGATGGCAGCTGTGGGCGCCTCGGGCATCGAGGCGGCGAGCGCATCCGCCTCCATCTGCTCGATCTCCGCGAGCTCGGTCAGCACCGCGTCCTCGTCTTCGACGGTCAGGCTGCCGCCAATCAGCTGACTGATCTCCTGCATAGACAAACAAGGGCGTCAGCACCGAGCAACCTCGACACAGGCGCGGGGGACGGGCCCACTAGACGACAAGAGCGCTCGCTCTCCAAGCATACGTTTGCGGTGGCTTGCGCCTCCTCCGTCTCCAGCATCAGGTTTTCCACGGCCTCGACAGTCATTTCCTGGACAGAGACAGCGATATCATCCAGGTCAGACGACAGGCATTCGTTCCATCCCCAGACACAATCAGTCAGTCGCTTGACCGCAAGCCGGCCGCTGTCGACCGCTCCTCGGTCTGCGTCGCACCTTGTGCATCTCGTTCAGGATCGAGTTGCCGGTCTTGAGGCCCTCGAGCACCATCATCTGCTGCGTCTCCCACTCGACCGTGTCCAGCATCGTGAGCACCTGCATCAGGTGCTCGTCCGCCTTGCGCATCTGCTGCTCCTTGAACTTCTTCAGCTTGAGCGCCAGCTTGGCATGATCCTGCCCCCACGCGCACGCCTCTCACAGCGTCAGCCCCGCCGCTCGACTCCACATATAGCGTGACAAAGAGAACAGCGGACGTACGCGCCGGTCCGCCAGCAGCAGCCGCTTGGCGCTCTCGTGGAGCTGCGTGGCTTCAATGTCGAGCCGGATCTGGTACTTGCGCAGCCGGTCGCGCGCGTTCTTGAGGTCCAGTATCGCCTTGTCCTTGGACGTCACCTGCGCCTGCGCGCTCGCCGCTCGCCGGGTGCGCGCCCCGCCCGCCGCCGCAGCCGCCGGCGCCTCGCTCGACTTGCTCTTGGACGCCGACCCGCCCATACTCCCGCCACTCCCGCTCGTGTAACCCTCCGGCCGAGAATTGCGCTCTGCTGATGCGCGCTTGGCGCTTCTCTCACAACAAGCCGGAGACTTCCTGGCCAATGGAAAGCGAGGAGACCATTTTTAGCGTCGCGGATTGGACAAAATCCTCCGACAGTTGGGTCGCCGGAAATCACAACGTGTAACTCGGGTTACGTTTACGACCTGACTGTGGTGCCGCACATGCACAATCATGAGTCACACGTCTCCTCGCGCTCGCTCGCTCGCTCGCGGCTGGATTCTCGCTGCTGCTGTGCGCTCCCTGGCGGTCTGACGGTCGAGGGAGCGACTTGGAGCAGCTTATAGCTTGCTGGGGGCGCTGCCGAGCGCGCGCGCGACCTTGGAGCTGGTCGGGCGGCCGAGCACCGACGTGATGAAGTCGCCCGCGGCGCGCACCTTGTCGAGGCTCACGCCCGTCTGGATGCCCATGCCGTGGAGCATGTACAGCACGTCCTCAGTCGCCACGTTGCCGGAGGCGCCGCGGGCGTACGGGCAGCCGCCCAGACCCGCGACCGAGCTGTCCACGACTGCCACTCCTTCCTGTGCACGGGAGCCGATGGGTGAGTCACTCACTCGCGGGACCCGAGATCCGATCGGGCGAGAACGGCGAGCGCACCTGGAGCGCGATCAGGATGTTGGACAGAGCCTGGCCGTACGTGTCGTGGAAGTGGACGGCCAGGTGCTCGACCGGCACGAACTTCTTGGTCGCGCGCAGCATTGCGAGCGTCGAGGCTGGCGTTGCAGACAGCGTCGGCGGTCAGTCTACTGGTCCGAAGGTGCTCGCCCACGCGTACGCGCTCAGGTGCAGCAAGATTACCTGGCGTTCCGACGCCAATCGTGTCGCCGAGGGAGATCTCGTAGCAGCCCATCTCGTACATGGTCTCAGCGACGTGTGCGACCGTTGCAGGGTCCACCGCGCCTTGGTACGGGCAGCCCAGCACGCACGAGACGTAGCTGAGCCCGACTCGCATACGTCGTTAGGACCCTGCAGCAGCGGGTGGCGACAAATCGGGAGACATAAGCTTACCCGCGGACGCGGATGCCAAGGATCTGCGCCTTGTGGCAAACGGGGCGGAAGCGCTCGAGGCTCTCGTCGATCGAGCAGTTGATGTTCTTTTGACTGAACGCCTCCGAGGCCGCGCCGAAGATCGCGACCTCGTTGGCGCCCGCACTGACGGCCGCGTCGAACCCCTGGCAGATCGTCGAGCAAAGGGCGGGTGAGTACGTCGCACATGAATGACACGACGAGTCGCTCCTCCGCGCGCTTTACCTTGACGTTCGGGGTCAAGACGGGGTACCACACGCCCTCCTTGCGCTTGATGCCCTTCAGGACCTGCGCGTTGTCGGCCATCTGAGCGCGCACATGTCCAGGTCGGGAGCAGCATTAGCTTTAAGGCATTGCCATACCACACACACCCTCCGTCGACACTGAGCGTACTTGCGGGACCCAGTTGGGCGAGACGAACGACGTGGCTTCGATCGCAGGCAGCCCGGCCGCGGACAGCATCTCGATCAGCTTGATCTTGTCCTCCGTCTTGACCGGCTCCTTCTCATTCTGCTCGTGAGCGGGCATCAAACGCTGAGCACTCTCCACTCTCTCACATGCACAAACAACTCGACGACGGCGCATCCCGGTGGTGCTCGCCGCACCTGAAGCCCGTCGCGCGGCCCAACCTCGACGATCTTGACGAAGCTCGGGTACTCTACCGCCGCGGCGGTAGAGAACGCCGCCGACATTGATGACGACGCCGGCGCGGCCGCTCTCCGTCCGCAGGGACGCCGCATCGTCACTGCCGCCAGTCTCCGCGCGCCCGCCGCGCTCCTCGTCGTCATCATGGCCGTCGACGGCGAGGGGAACGAGCTCTGAGCGCCTCGCGTTCTTGTCGCCCGCAAGTGCTGCACCACAAACAGAACTTCAACTCCCTTCAGAATCGTATACTTTACTCAAACCAATCAGACAGGGTAGTTCATACCTGTTTCCTAACAGGTACGGTATCGGTCCAACACCTTTTGCTCCCTCGCCTGCCAGTCACCTCGCGCTTCACTTGATCTGTGTATTTCATACGTATTCCAAGTCAACAGTCCTGCGAAACGACAAACAGCGGTCCTTCCACGGTACTTTGCCCACGTCCTTTCTAAAGCCTTGGCGGTTGGTTGGTTGGCTGGGCCGCCACACTTTAGATTGAGAAAGGCAGGCCGTCGCCGCAGGAGGAAGAAGGCCGCCGCCCGAAGCAAGCCGCCGCCCGACGCCGACGCCTCCAGGACACGCGTCCGACCCGCTCTCCACTCCTCGACGACCCTCCTGACACCCCCACGGCGCGATGGCGAGCTCGTTAGCGGCGCAGCTGCAGCAGCTGCGCGAGGGTGGCGCCGGCAGCAAGCAGAAGACGGACTCGTTCCTGTACGACGCGCGCGAGGCGGCGCGCGTGGACGACGAGACCGTATACAACGTGGCCTGGAACGGGCTGCTGGAGCTGCAGCAGATGGACGCGCGCCTGGACGAGCTCGTGACGGCGGACGAGCACGTCGCACGCCTCTTTAGCCGCCAGCGCATCCACTTCCACCGCGCGCACGTGTCCAAGAGCGAGGACGCCGAGCTCGACGCCGCGCTCGCCAAGGTGCTGGACGCGCTCAGCGGCTTCTTCCTGCTCGGGGCCACGCACAAGGTGCTCGAGTTCCTCGTGCGCCGCTACGAGGTCCACCGCTACAACGTCGACGCCGTCATGGCCGCCATCGTCAGCTACCACGAGTCCAAGTGGTTCGCGCAGATGGTGCGCATCCTGCATATTCACAACACGCGCTGGGAGTTCCTGCTGCAAGTCAAGCAGACCGGCGAGCCGCTGCTCCGCGCTGCGCTCGTCCAGCGCGCGCGCGACGAAACGTCCGTGCTCACGTTCATCTTTGACGCCGCGACGCGCATCGGCGTCGCCAACCCCAAGCTCGTCTCGCTGTACACGATGGTGACGCTCGAGCTGCTGGAGCGCGAGACCCCCATGCGCGAGGAGACGCTGCGCTGGCTGATCCCGCAGCTCCTGGCGGCGCTCAAGGCGACCAACCTGCCGGAGCTCCAGTCGTCGGCCTACATGATTGTCACCAAGCTCGCGTCCAAGGCCAACCTGACTGACAAGGTCGTCGCGACCATCGTCAAGTTCTTGCTCAAGTACGCGCAGCCCGGCGGTGCCCAGATGAACGCGCTATTGTGCGTGATGTTTGTCGCGCAGTCTCAGCCCTCTTTCGAGTTTTCCACGGGAACGGTCAAGCACTTGGTGCAGATCGAGAACGTGGCGGATCTCGTCAGCGATGCGTCGGCGTCCTACGACGCGTCACGCTTCGTGCAGCTCCTGACCGCGTTCCTTGCGAAGGAGATGGCGTCGTCTGATGATGAGTATAGCAGCCTACTTACGGCGCTTATCCCCACCGTGTCGGCTGTCAAGGACGTCGTGGAAGAGCTGGTGTCGGCGCTGGTTGGGTGCGCCCAGGATGAGCAATTCGCGTCCGAGAACGCCCGGGTGGCCGCCATCAGTTCTATTCTCGCGGCTCTCAGCAAATACTACATGCCGAGCGTGGATGCTGCCATCAATGGCGTGCTCCAGCAGCAGCATGGTGGCCCGTCGGAGAAGAAGAAGAAGAACAAAAAGGACAAGGCGCTGAACAAGTTCTTGAAGAGCACGTTTGGCGGCGTGGCCAACTCGGCCCATTTCATGCCGTCCAACACGGACGCGGCGACGTCGCTCGCGCTGGCCCTCGACCACCCGACTGAGCACATCCGTTACCAGGCGCTGGTGTCCCTCGAGAAGCAGTACCAGCAAGGGCAGGGGCAGACTGAGAACAGCACTCTCTCCATTCTTACGAGCGGTGATGTTCTCATCCGGCGTTTGCTCGACGACAGCGAGCGCATCGTCAAGTTTGTTACAACGAGTGCCCTCGGCGAGCTGCTGGTGAGCCTGTGCCCGCGCAAGAAGGCATTCGGAGGCATCGTCGACGCTGTGCACAAGTGGACAAGCAAGGGCAGCAGCAGCGTCACCGTCGTGGAGGCTATCGTTGGTTTTGGCCTCGAAAACTTCCGCAAGACGGTGGCATCACCTGAGTTTGACGACCGTCTCGTCACACTTTTCGTCGCTACTGCTGCGCGCCGTAACGACAAGCACAGTGTCCAGCTCGATTGGAAGCGCGTTGCACCGTGGGTCGCTGCTGTGAAGGATCATCCGCTCAGTGCTGCTGCTAGCCGCGCTGTGAAGCAGCTGAACGACAACCACGAGTCCTCGCAGGATATTGTCGCCAAGGAGTTCGCCAAGACGCTCGCCGAGAATGTGCAGGCGCTGCTGCCTCTGTGCTTACGCTGGTCCAAGATTTCGGAGGTCAACACGACGCTCCTCACGCCGTTCCTCGTCCAGGTGCTTCTGTCTGCCCGGAAGGTCGTGAGCGGCAAGCCGTCTCGGCATACGGTGGACCAGGCTCTGCGGGCGATACTGAAGAAGGAACTTCGTGCCGTGTACGATTCGACCGACCTGCCCGCATCGTCGACGTACGCCGTCAGCATCGCTCAGGCTCTGTGCGAGGTCGCGGACTTTGGCTTGTACACCTCGGCGCGCAGCAACTTCGACGCGTGCATCGCCACCATTCTCCAGTCGCCGGCGCACTTATTTATTCTTTTCCAAGCCGAGCTGATTGGTGTGTTCCAGGGCGACCTCGAGTCGGAGCTGCTTCCGACGATGTCGCGCATTGCCACGACGTCATCGAGTGATGTGTTTGCGGTCCTCAGCCAAACGCGCGCGCTCGACATCGTCTGCGCTGCGCTCGAAGGTGCCGCGTATGCCGACGATAAGGAGATCCGGCAGATTGTCCACGTTGTTCCGGTTGTACTGGTGTCGCTCGCTGATCCCCAACAGCCGGTTCGCTATGCTGCGATCTCGTGCCTGGACCGGTGGCTCGCGTCTTCGACTGCTGCCCTTGACGGCAAGAAGTCCGCGGCGCTGAAGGAGCTTCAAGTTCTTCACAAGACAGTTGCATTCCTGCTGAAGGCGAAGAAGGACATGACGATGGATGCCAGTGCCGTCCATATATGCTGTGCCCAGTACGGTGTCGAGCACAAGACCGAAAGCGGTGCCTTTTACCAACTTTTGATGGAGTACGTCTCGTCGGCGAGCTCCGACGAGATGATCGTTGCTGTCAAGCTGCTGGATCTCCTGTCGAGCGTGAAGCAGTCGTCATTCTGGCGCCAGTCGCTGGACTTTTTTCAGCAGACCCTATCGGGTTACTCTAGCGCGAGCGCTACATCCACCAACCTCCTGACGTCGCTGCTTGGTCACTTCCTGGACGTCGACGTCGCTGCTGTGCCCGAGAAGTCTGGCAAGAGCAAGAGCACGGCTGCCAAGGTGTCGAAGGACTTCTTTGACGCGCTGGTTGCGGTCCTGAGCGCCGAGAGCGCGCATCTGCAAAACTACCAGCCACTCCAGGTATTCGTGCTTTCGCACTTGACGCGCGAGTACTACGAGTGTCTGGACGAGGTGGCTCAGTACTCGCTTGTTGGTCACCTTCTTCGCCTGCTCATGGTTGCCGAGGAATCTGTCGCGACGAAGCTCATCGCCAGCCTGAACGTGCTTCCGATCGACTCGACCATCTTCGTCAGCCTGATCACGGAGACGTCGAGCTTGAGCGACTCCGCGGACCTCGCCCGTCTCAACTGCATTCTGGAGGTGCTGTCGATCAAGGTGGACAGCGAGAGTGAGAGCGCGATTGTGTACCAGCACGACGAGCAGAGCAAGCGCGCACTTCTGAACGCGCTCAGTGCTGTGCTGTCGCTGTTTTGCGCGCCGGAGCAGGAGAAGTCGGTGTCGGAGTACATGCTCCAGATCCTGTTCCTTTGCCTTCGCCGCGTTTGTGAGAACGGCTCCAGCGTCACGCATGAAGAGGCAGTCGTGGAAGTGTCCAAGCCGGTGGGCAAGCGTGGCAAGCACGCGCAAGTGACTGCGGACCCTGAAGCGCTTGTGAAGAACACGCTGTCGTGTTTGGCGCGTGACACCACGTCGCCGGCCACGAGGAACGAAGCACTGCTGTTCGTGAGTGCGCTTGTGGACTTGTACCCGACCAATGTTCTCCAATCGCTCGAGGGTGTGCTGGGCTTTGTTGGCGCCGGATCCATTCGTCAGGATGACGAGTACACCTTCCACGTGCTCGAGACAATCATCAAGTCGGTTGTGCCGCACCTTGTCAAGTCAAACGAAGGCGAGGCGCTGATCTCCACGCAGCGATTCCTTGGCATCTTCGTTGCTGCCTACGACCAGATTCCGTCCACGAAGCGTCCGGCGCTGTTTGAGGTGCTGGTGAAATCACTCGGCGCCGAGCGCCACTTGGCTTACTGCGTCGCGCTCCTTCTGCAACGCGCTGCGATTCACCCGGGCCAGAGTGAGGCGCTTGAGCAGTTTGCGCACTCGCTCTGCTTTTCGTTTGAGTGCGACGTCCAGATCTCGTCTACTATCAAGGTTCTCCGTCTTGCGCGCGACTTGCTCCCGCACGTTGTCGATGAGTCGGACACTGACACCGACGACGTCGATGACGAGACGGACGAGAGCGAGCTCCCGAGCGACTCGACGTACGAGCCGCTGGCTGTCGCGGAGGAAGTTGCTCAGTCCAAGGCTGCTGCGCGCAAGCTGAACGCGTCTCTCGTGGCGTTCGTGGCGTCGCACCTGCAACAGCGCGAGTTGCACCGCATGATTCTGTCGTTCCAGAATGCGATGCAGGACGACGACGACGATGAGAGCGATGGCACTGAAGCGCTGCAGCACAACTACTTGATGCTGGCGCAAGTGGTGCTCCTGTACTTCCGCCGCGTGGCCCACGAGCAGGCTCTGCATGAGGACGATGGTTTCTGGTCGTCGCTGGCGTCGACGGCAATGGATATCCTCGCTGCGCTTCAGCAGCTGCTGTCGACGCCGGGCTTCGTCGCGGTCATTAGCGAGCTGCTGCACCACGAGAACAGTCTGGTCCGCAAGAAGGCCATGCAGCTGTTCAACGAGCGCCTGCAGAGCGAGCGAGGGTCGCTGACGTCTGGCGAGGAGATGCTGTTCGTCGACATGCTGGACGAGCTCGACGCCATCCTTCGCAACGTGGATGGCAACGAGAACAGCATGAACATCCAGACGGCGCTGCTGAGCGTGGATATCCTGGCGCGCAACTTTGCGGCTGCGCACACGAAGCGCTTCCAAACGGTGCTGTCGACTCTCGTCAAGTACGTGGACGTGGATATCGCGCGTGCGTCAGCGACGGCGCTGCACATTTTGGGCTGTGCGTTTGTCGCGCTGTCCTCCGTGTGTCGCGCGGTTGGCCCTGTTGTGTTCCCTCTGCTGCCGACGTTCTTCCCCAAGCTGTTGGTCGGCATTGAGCACTGCAGCAACGGACGCGTTGGAGCTGAGGATATCACGACCGCGAGCAACGGTGGCATCAAGACCGTTCTGCAGTGTCTTCTGACGGCGCTCGAGGTGTTCACGGAGAAGATTCCGCAGTTTTTAGCCCCGTACCTGTCGAAGATTATCCAGACGCTGCTGACGCCGTCGCTGCTGTCGACGAACGCGTCCAATGCGTCGGTTCTGTTGTCGGTCGACTGCTGTCTGCTGAACCTGACCAACAACCTGGAGCTGCGCCAACTGCTGCCGAGTCTGTTTGGCGCGTACGACCACGCACTCCAGCAGGGCGACGAGAGCGTGGAGAAGCTGTTCTCGGTGGTTGCGACCGTGGTTGGCGCGCTGGACACGGCATCGCTGCGTCAGTACCTGCCGAACTTCGCTCGCTTCTTCGTGACGGCGCTTGACGTGCGTCGCGTGCATGCGTCCAAGCTGAAAGACCTCGAGCAAGTTGAGGATGAGATCCTGGAGTGCTTCGTGCAGTTCGTGCTCAAGCTGAGCGAGAAGCAGCTGAAGCCGCTGTTCCTCAAGGTGAGCGAGTGGGCACAGCAGCAGTCGGCGGGCAGCCGCCGCCGCGGACCGAACCTTGCGCGCCGCATCGCGTTCAGCAAGCTTATGGTCAAGCTATCGGAGCGTCTGCGCGGCATCTTCGTGCCGTACTACGTGCATGTGCTTGACTTTTTGGTCTCGGCCCTGGTGGACAGCCGCAGCGTGCTGGCGCGCAAGCCGAGTCGCCGTGCAACGAACGAGGAGGACGCTGCTGCTTCGTCGAGCGAGGAGGACGACGACTTTTTCACGCAGGACGAGTCGGAGGACCAGCCGCCGAGCAAGAAGAGCAAGCTGTCGTCGGGTGTGTCGGACGCCGAGGCGGAGAAGACGGAGCGCGCGGCGCTGACGCTGCTGCTGCACACGACGGTGCGCGCGCTGGACGGCTGCTTCGTGCACGACACGGACGGCTTCATGGAGAAGGAGCGCTTCGACGCGGTGCTGGCGCCGCTCGTGGATGTGTTCGACGTGCTCAAGGCCGACGACTCGGACACGACGCGCTCGTTCGTGTTCGAGAGCGTGGCGACGGCGCTGGCCAACCTGGCGTGGGCCGCCAAGAACGACCTGCTGTGGAAGCCGCTGCACTACGCGGTGCTGATGAAGTCCCGCGGGGACGTGCCGGCGATCCGGCTGGCGGCGCTCAAGGCGGTGGAGAAGTGCTACCAGGTGATCGGCGACGAGTTCCTGGCCATGCTGCCCGAGAGCATCCCGTTCCTGGCCGAGCTGATGGAGGACACGGACGCCGAGGTCGAGCGCACGTGCCACGAGGTGATCAAGAAGATCGAGGACATCTCGGGCGAGTCCCTCGACCAGTACCTGACGTCGTAGGCTGCGCATGTATCCCCTATATAGCGACCACTAGAGCCAATGTATGTGAACTGACACCGATCACCATCATGTTTGATGCGTCCATGAACGAGGCGCGTAGTGACGGTCGGTAAGGATACATTCGTTTGATCGGCATCACGTATCCTGTCTCACAGGTCCCAACCAACAGCATGCACTGTCCACAATCATGTCGACCACACCACACATCAAATCTGACAGGCTCCACGTGCCACCTCCCCGCGCGTCCACATACTCAGTCCAAGTCTCTTCAATCACGAACTTTCCCGATCCGCGTCTTCCCCCTGCCATGGCGACGGCGTCCGCGCGCTCGCGGCGCTCCGCCGGCGGCCGCGAGCCCGCCACGCCTGGGTCCGCGCCGCCTCCGCGCCGCCTCGGCCGCCTGCTGGGCATGGCGCTGGCGGCGGCGGCGCTGGGCGTCCTGGCGATGCAGTGGCTCGAGGCCGGCACGCGCGCGGACAACATTGGCGGCGTGCGCGCGGCCGACTTCCTGTCCTACGGACCCGTGGACGTCGTGTACACGTGGGTGAACGGCACGGACCCGCGGTGGAAGGCCGAGAAGGAGTTCTGGCACGCGCACTGGGTCGCGTCGCTCACGGGGCAGCCGCTGCCGACGCGCAGCAGCTTCGAGGCCGACGCGGCGCGCTCCGCCGCCGGCAAGGACGACTCGAACGGGGACAACCGGTTCCGCGACAACGAGGAGCTGCGGTACTCGCTGCGCTCCATCGAGAAGTACGCGCCGTGGGTGCGCCACGTGTACGTGGTGACGGACGGGCAGATCCCGAGCTGGCTCGACATGGAGTCGCCGCGCCTGACGGTCGTGCCGCACCGCGCCATCTTCGCCAACCAGTCGCACCTGCCCGTGTTCTCGTCGCCCGCTATCGAGTGGAGCCTGGACAACATCCCCGGGCTCTCGGACTGGTTCCTCTACCTCAACGACGACGTCTTCTTCGGCGCGCCCGTCTTCCCGGAGGATTTTGTCAGCCAGCGCGGCGTGCAGAAGGCCTACTTCGCCTGGGAGGCGCCGCTCTGCTCGCCCAGCTGCTGGCACTCGTCGCTGCAGAACGGCCGCTGCGACCGCGAGTGCAACGTCTCGGCCTGCGACTTCGACATGGGCGACTGCGGCTGCGACGTCCACCCGCTCGACGGCAGCGTCTCGTGCGACGCCGACAAGGTCGCCAGCATCCTGGAGCAGACGCCGCGCGCGCCGCAGATCGCCAGCCACCTTTGCCACGGTCGCTGCCACTTCTCCTGGCTCGGCAACGGACACTGCGACCGATCCTGCAACATCTCGAGCTGCGGCTTCGACGGCGGCGACTGTGGCGTCGTGGGGATGCAGGGGGCGAGTACGGGCGCCGGCGCCGCCCAAGTGCTCAGCGACCTCTTCTCGGCCGACGTGCAAACCAACGAGACGCTCGTGCACGTCCCGCTGGCCGTCAACGCGACGTACCTCAACCTCACGCGCGTCTTCGGCGCTGACGGCAGTGTCCTGCACGCCGCGCACGACAACGCCGACCTCATCCGGTACGCAACGCTGCTGGAGGAGGACATGCTGCTGCTGCTCGTCTTCGGCCGCGACCCGGACACGGGCGACGCCATGACGAGCAGCACCTCGCTGTCGGTCACCGGGCTGGACGCCAACGGATCGGCGCTGCAGCTTGAGCTCTCGCTCGTGCGCGGCAACAAGCGCGTCGACTCGACGCTCACCAAGAAGAACGAGACGGACGTGACCGAGGGTGGAGCTAACACGCCCAAGCGAAGGAGCCACCGTCGCCATCGGCGAAAGGAGTTGGAGGAAGCCGCGCTGGCGCTCACGTTGCCCAAGAACACGACCGACGCGCTCAGCGGTGGGTTCTCCACGTTCACCAACACGAGCGTGCGTCCGAGCAACATCCGGCTGCCGTTCGGCTTCCGCCAGGCGGTGTTCGCAGCTCGCAAGGTAGAGGGAGAAGCAATTGACACGCTGAAGGGGGACGCGCCGCTGCTGGACGTGTTCCTGCCGTTCAATGTGACAGGCAAGAAACTCAAGGACGGCGACGTGCTGCAGCTCGGGTGGTCGACACAGCTGCGCGTCCATGACGACAGCGCGGACGGGGACTTGGACTGGGCGGACGTGCAGACGTGCCGACTCCGGATGCCCAAGCCGAAGAAGGCGAAGAAGGCCGAGGGCGACGCAACTATGGTGACCAAGCCGAAAGAGGAAGAGGCCAAAGCCAAGCCGGGGAAGGAAGAGGCCAAAGCCAAACCGAAGGAGGTTGAGGTGGACGTCGATGGCGCCAAGAACTTCGCGGCGGACCTGCTCAAGGCGCTGGAGAAGCAGGCGGACTCGACGCTGGCCAAGGAGGTGCACGCGGCCTTGGCGGAGGAGGAGGCGCGGCAGAAGCTCGAACAGGAGAAGCAGACGCTGGAGCCCACGCAAACGGTCGATGCCAAGTCGGAGGAGTCTGTCGACGAGATGGAGAAGGACGACGGCGTTCCCAAGTGCGAGTTGATCGAATACTTCGACGGCACCATCACACGACGAGGCATCCGCGTCTTCATCCGCCTGCCAGGCACTGACGCACTCGCGACGTCGAGTGAGGTGACGGAAGCCGCGGTGGAGGAGTCCGAGACGCCCACAACGGCGCCACCTGTCGATATAATCAGTGAAACCAGCGAGACGACCGTCGATGAGGTTGGGGACGGCGTGGCGGATGCTACTCCGCAGGTGGTGGACGGCCACGTGTGCTTCTTTGACGCCGACCGACCCGACCCGAGGCGCTACTGCTTCTCGTTAGCACTGGGCATGTTCCACGCGCAGGAGCAGCAGGTTGTGCACCTGCCGACGCTGCTCCGCGGTCCGGACGCCGACCGCGTCATCGTGCCGTACAAGCCGTACATGGGCGAGAACCCGGCGTTCGTGGAGCTGACAGACGACTGCGTGGACGCGACGCTGCGGTTCGTCGGCATGCATCCGCAGGTGTGCTGGAAGCACGAGATCCCCGTGTACATCCCTGCAGAGAAGGCTGAGAGCAAGCAGCGGGAGCAGGAGCGCGAGGGTCGGCGACTCGCGTGCGCGGCACAACGGCGGCGATTGGCGGAGAAGCAGAAGGCCGCTGACGATGCCGGGAACGATGACGACGCCGGCGTCGGAGCGGCGGTCCAACGCGCGGTTCGCAACGCTGTAGCGCGTGCGTACTCGCTGCTAGGACTGGGCGTGGTGGAGCCGACGGATGAAGACCCGGACCTGGTCGAGTACCACGACGTGTGCGACCCGGACGCGTTGGAGACGGAGGAAGAGCGCGCGGCTGCGAAGAAAGCGGAGAAGCCGGCCGCGCTGCTGTCCAAGGACACGTTCGGGGACTCGCTGCGGTTCGTCAACAAGCTGTACAGCCGCGTGTTCGGCAAGGGCACGACGCGGCGGCGCGTGCCGTCGCACATGCCGTTCATGCTCAAGAAGCAGTACATCCGCGAGATCAAGGAGCACTGGGCCGCCGAGGTGAACGCGACGTCGGCGCACCGGTTCCGGCACCCGGAGGACATGCAGTTCAGCTTCTCGTACTTCCACTACGTGCTGAACCGGCACGAGCTGGTGAAGCCGACGCTGGAGCAGATCTGGCGCGAGTACCTGGACGTGAACCGCAACGGGATCCTAGACGAGAACGAGCTGCTGACGGTCGCGAGCCTCGCGTACGGCAACTACCCGCCCGACTCGTTCGTGGACGAGGCGCGGGCGTGTCTGCAGCCCGAGAAGCGGGAGAAGGTGCGCGAGCATCCGACGGCCGAGGGCACGGTGCGGCTCGCCGAGACGCTGACGCCGTACGTGACGCTGACGAACCTCGAGGGCTGCGCCTCGCTGGTCGACGGCCTGCTCAAGAACGTGCGGCGCGACAAGCTGGCGGAGCTCATGCCCGAGGACGAGGTGACGTTCCACATGCTGAGCGACAACTACCGGTTCGCGTGGAACCAGATGCTGGGCACGCGCGCGCGGCGCACCAAGTTCGTGTGCATCAACGACGACATGAAGTTCCCCACGCCGTCCGTGAGCCAGATCCTGCACGAGCTCTTCCTGTCCATCTGGCCCAAGCGCTCGCAGTTCGAGCTGCCCTTCCACCTCAAGAACCGCTTCGCGCACATCGACGAGGTGGCCAAGGCGCGCGCGCGCCGGAACGCCGTGCTGGGCGTCGCCGCGGCCGTCGCACTGCTGCTTGCGCTCGTCTTCCGGCGCGCGCTGCTCTCCTTCTTCGGCTTCCACGACATTGCGCGCGCGCGTGCGGCTTCGGCCTCGCAGCTGCAGCGCGAGATGGACGCGCAGGCGGCAGGGGACACGGACGAGTGAGTGACGTGAGTCCACAAGACTGCAGACTGCATGGGTAGCTAGACGAATGGCATGGACGGCGTCGTTTTTGTGTGCTTTACGGCCGAGGGGGCCGCGGAATCGGCTGGTGGCCGAGCTAGGAGATACAAACATGGAGCGCTTCGGCCCTCGCCCGGGTCTTCAGTTCGAGGTTCTCGTCGTGGGGTGGCAGGCAGGATTCACGTCGGACGTCCGAGTCGATCGATCGTGTCGAGCGATCGGGAGGCGACTGGGGGCGGGGGCGGGAGGAGGGAGGCGACGCATAGATAGCGGGGGCGGGATGCAGGCCCTGGAGGGCGGACACATGTGGACGGCGGCGTCCACGCAGCCAACGGGGCCGCATGAACGCTCGCTACGTCTCGAGGAGTCGATACCGGTCGGCTGGCGGCTTCTTCCGCCAGCGGCGGTGGCTCTAGAAGACGTCCGGGGGCTGGCGCTGGCTGATGGACGTGCTCGTGCTCGTCTGCAGGTGCACGCGCAGCGTGTAGTTGGCCTGCTCGAGGCGCTTCATGTGCTCGGCGGCCTGCGCGGCCAGCCCCTTGAGCATGGCGCTCTCGTGCAGCGCCTCCTCCTTCTGCTGGTTCTGGATGGTGATGGCGCGCTTGAGCAGCTTGTTCTCGCCGTGCAGCCGCTCGACCTCGCGGTCCTGCTGCTGCAGGCGCTCGTGCGCCGCGCCCAGCTCCTGCCGGCAGCGCTGGAACTCGGCCTCGCGCTTCATCATGTACTGCTCGTACTCGGTGCGTATCCGCGCGATCTCGGCCTGCTTCACCTGCTCAAAGTACTCCACCTGCCGCTGCGAGTACTTGGGCGTGTCCGCGGCCGCCGCCGCGCCGTCCTCGCCGCTGCCGGACGCGTCGCCGCCGCGAAACCGCTTCTTGCGCGACACGTCGAACGACTCGGCCGCCGACAGCAGGCGCGACCGCTTCTTCAAACCCTCCGAGTACACTACGCGCCGATCAACACCGCATAGACCGTCTTTAGTACTTCGGACCCTCCACACCCGCGCTTTACACACTCCTACGCACCTGGAGACGCGGCGATCGACGCCATCTTCGCGACGCTTTCTGACGGGAGAGACGGGTCTTCTTTGCGCACAACTCGGCGTCTACGGACCGGGGAACGGCGCGGGAGGCGGTGGCGCGCGGAAGACGACGGGGAAGCGCCTGGAGAGCGAACGGAGCGGGCGGAAGGCCGGGGAGCGTGGGAATGCCGCGGGGAGGATCGAGGCGAGCGCGGCGGGTCTCTCGCTTGACTTGAGTATGCGAATGTGCCAGCGCCGTCTTGCAACCTCCAAGGTTGGGTTTTCTATAGAAAAAAGGGGGCCGAGAGAGGAAGCAGGCGGGAGGGGCGACGTCGGCTCTTATCGGCGCTAAATCACCACTGGCGACCGTCAACAGCAGACGGGGTCGTCTCTCCCTGATTGGTTTTTGGGTGGGACATTCCAGAATCGTACTTTGACCGGAAGAGACAGTGATTCGACACTGACTTGTGTCGAAATTGTCGAAAATAGAGCCTGAGACATGGCATTACTGTAGTACCGATGTCATTTCCGACACACCTAATAGGTAGCACCAACCTCTTCAAAGTGCTATAAGAAAAACATATGTTTTCCCGGATGTTGCGCTGTTTTAGACTCAAAAATTGACGATTTAGCAAAATCCGACCTCACTACTGAAATCTGGAGGGGGTTTACCACCAGAACCCTCCCAGCGCGCACATGGATCAAAATGACCACCTACACGCACGCGCTCGCCCCAATCTCGCCGTTGGTTTGGTCGTCGACTTCGCTGAGCACTTGATCGACGAGATCATCATCGTCCTCGACTTCTCCCACCTTACCATTCAGGAGGTGAAGCCGCTCTAGCTGCTCGGCGACATTCGTGAATGCGACTTCACTCTCGACTTCCAGAACAGGCTCGCGTAAAACTCCCGAGAAGCCGTTCGACACTGTAGCAGTTGCTAGATCTTCCCACGCACTCACAACCCACTCAACCACCTCCTTTAGCGTCGGTCC
>JAADYF010000062.1:0-51620 GCA_023338175.1 Phytopythium delawarense
ACGCTGCCGCCCAACGGCCAGCCGCGCGACCTGTTCGCGGAGCTGGCGCCGGAGGTCGGGCAGATCGGCCTGGACGAGCTCTTCCCCGCCGAGCGGCCGCTGTTCGCCGGCGAGAAGAACCGGGTGGGCCACCTCGTGCTCTCGCACCACAGCCTGACCATGGCGAGGCAGTACGCCAAGACGGGATGCCCCGCACACCTCCGCGCGCAGGTGAGACCACTCGACCGCCGCCCATTCATTACGATGCAACGTGTCATGGTGACTTGTCCTCTCTCTCCTTGGCCGCAGATGTGGAGCCAGAGCTTATCCGTGAGCGTGGCGGCCAAGGACCGCAGCTACTTCCAGACGCTCCAGGAGCAGGCCGACCAGTGGAGCTACCTCACGGACGACATGTACCTGCTGGACCTCCAGCGCGCCATTGACAGCTCCGACTACTTCGTCTTCGAGGACGACCTCAAGAGCGCCATCCTCGCCTTCACCCGCGACGCGCACGTCCGGGACGCCGCCCCGCGTGTCAACGGCGCCGTCAGCGACGCCTCCGCGCTCTCCTTCGCCGCCAACGACTCGGTGCCGCCCAACGGAGTGCTTCCCTTCAGCGGCCTCATCCTGTACCTAGCACCGCTCACATATCTCACCACCGACACGGTCGAGATGTACTTCATCTTCCGGGAGATGTACGCGCGCTACTGGAGCCGGCTCAACTGCATCAGCTCCGACGCAGGGACCATTCTCCACCTGTGCAAGCTCTTCGAGGACCTCGTCGCTCGGTCGACGCCTGCAGCAGTCTTCCACCTCGTCAACGCGGGCATCCCGCCGCTCGATATCGCCTTCCCATGGATCCAGAGCGCCTTCTCTGGCGTGCTCGAGATCCACCAGGTGCTGCTGCTCTGGGACCGCGTCGTCGGCTTCGACTCGCCCGAGATCATCGCGTACTCGGCGGCCGCGCTCTTCCACTTCCGCGCCTCCGAGCTCCTACACGCGACGACCCGGGAGGCCGTCGACGAACTCTTCGCCGAGCTACTGGAGGTCCAGGTGGTCCCACTGCTGCAAAGCTACCTCTTCGCCAACGCTGCGTGCTAGCCAGTTGAATGGGCTCGACACTAATCGTACACTGCCATGAAGGCGCGGTCGAGGCGCCGGACCGCGCGCAGAATGCTCGTCTTGAAGCCGTCGTAGTCCGGGTAGCGCGGCAAATGAAGCGTCCGAGTCTTGTGGCACATGAAAGGCTGCTTCCCACCCTTTTCTGCTCTATCTCCAGCGGCAGAGCCTTGCTCCTCGGCTCCCACGACGATCCGGACTCGCGTTTGGGCATTATTCCTTGCATGGTCCTCGCCATTCAGCGGCAGGAAAAACAGCGCGTTTGCCGCTGGTAGCGTCTGAGTCATGAACAGCAGTAGCAACTGCTGCTCTTCCGCCACCAACTCGGTCGAGAGGCGCGCAAACCAGCTCGCACTCGGGTTCTCCTTCCCTACATCGCCCAGCTCCTCGGGTTCGGCATTCTTGTCGGTGGGAGCGGCATCCTTGGACGCCTCGAGGACCCACTCGACAGCGGAACTCCAGTCGATCGCGCACGCATTCAAAGTGATCTCCGACGCCGAGTTCTGCAGCACGCGAAACTCAGCGGGGTGCAGCAGCGAGAGAGCAGAGGGAAGCACCGCCTGGAACCCGAGGCGGAAGGACCGGCCGAGCGTCGCCCAGTAATTCTCCTCCTGACTCGAACCATCGTTGGCAGCGTCGTCCGAGAAGACTCCGTCCAAAAACCACGGCGAGAAGTTGAAAATGGAGCTGGTAGGGATCGAGAACAGCGCCAAGTGCGCCATAAACTCGCCAAGAACGTACAAGTCCACCAGGCGCGCGCGAAGCTCGTCTTGCGACGCTTTCACTAGCGACTGGATGGCTGCACCGGGTGCAACGGCGGTGTCATCATGCTTTCCACGAAGTAGCACGCCGTGATCTTGACGGAGAAGGTCGGCCGCGAGGCGGATGAGAACCAGCTTGACGCCTTTGCCTTCGTACGTGAGAGTCGTCCCTCTGGACGACACCATCGCGAACGTAAAGCGCGACCGGAAATCGGACGGCTCTAGCCGAGTAGCGGCATCAACGAACTGGCGCCAGAACGAAGCGTTTGCTGCGCTGGTGAACGTAAACCGCAGCTTCTTCGTCGGGCATTTGCCGTCTTCCGCCTGCACCAAACACGGGGTCATGTACTCGCGGATGAACTCGAGCTTGTTGTCGAGGCGCAACATCCACCGGTTCGACAGGAAGATGCCGTCCATGCGCTCGATCCGACCGAGATCACAGCTGCACCAGTCGTTCAGCATGTCGAAGCACGTCGGGTCAAGCACCACCTGGCGCTGCCACTGCCTCACGAGGCCCTGGTGCTGGCGCCGCGGCAGCATCCGGTGCAGTCTTGATAGGTGCTTGGTGAGTTTGTAGTGCATGAACTCCCGCGTGCAAGCCACGCTCGCCGCATACAGCATCGGGATGACTCCGTTGTGGTCTTTGGCCATGATGTTCACGCCGAACTCCAGAAGCCGGCGAACGCAAGCCGTGTGATTCTTCATGGCGGCAATGTGCAGCGGCGTGAGACCTTCATGGTCGGCCGCGTCGAGGTCAACGTCTCCGCGGTTGCCGAGTTGCACGATGATCTCACGACTGCCCGCTGCCGCCGCGAAGTGGGCCACTGTCCACCCTCTGACTGTCTTCTCGGCCAAGCAGAGGCCAAACACATCAATGTTTCGCATCAGACACTCGACGATCTCCGCTGCAACGATGCTGTCTGGCCAGTCCGTGCCCAGCTTCTCCGCGTCCCGAATTGCTAGCGCCCCACCCGCACCTGCGTCTTGATCGTCGTCGAATGACGGTGCTGCTCTGGGACTTCTGTGCCTTCTGCTGTTGCTGGGACTGGACTTGTGGTGGTGGTCTGCGTGGTGTCCGTGCCGTGCACCCGACTCCTTGCTGTTTGTGTCAATCTCGAGCACGGACACGTCCACGTCACTGCCACCGGTCGGAGAGTTTGCATGGTTCTGCCGCAATCGCTTTCGACTCTTCCGAGCCTCCGGTGCTCTTTCGCTGTTCTGTCTACGACTGGAATGGCTGTCATGGTTGGCTGGCTTGTCGGCAGCTTCGCGATTCTTCGACGTGATCTGGACAGCCTCTGTGCTCTTCGACGACGACGAAAACGGCCTAGGCCCGCGAGTCAAATCCGGCAGGTCGTCGTCGTCTTGGTCGTCATCGACATGGGAACGAGCCAGCCGTTTTCGAACCCGACTGCGATCTTGAGCCTGAGCTGACGAGTCTGTTGTGCTGCTCGAGCGCGAAGGCTCGTCTACTGACGCACCGGACGCGCCTAATCCAGTCCTCGGCGTGGCGCTGGCCGGCTGCGCCAGCAAGTTCTGGCGGCTCGCACGACGCGCAGCAACAGCTTCAGGGGACGGTTCAGGATGCGGTTGGGAGGTTGGTTGAGGTTCGGTGACTCGCACAGGGGGGTGATGCTCCGCTGTCGAAGTGTGGCTGGCATCTGCAACTGGCGGCGGATGTTGTGGCACTTGTGCTGGCCGCGGGGCTATCTTCGTGACCGGTGCGGAGTGGGCAGGGGCGTTGTGCTGCAGAGACGCAGGTCGTATCGACAGTGGCTGTGGAGTGAGCGGCGTGTGCAGCTGATACCGCTGTTGGCCGCTTGCGGGTTGGAGGTTCTGTCGGTACTGCTGGTGCTGCCCCTGCCGCTGCAAGTATTGCTGCTGCTGCTGCAGATACCGCTGCTGCTGTTGTTGCAGATATAGGAGGCGATTGGCCTCCAGCGCAGCCTGCCGTTGCTGCTGCGCAGAATGAAGCCCGCTGTTAGCAAGCGGCGGTGTCCTGCTCGCCGCAAGGTGCGTGCTGGGGCTCGCACCCGACCCAATCGCTCCGGAACCTGCGGCTGCGTGCGTCGGACGATTCTGGGCAGCTACTGGGGCGGGCGGAGGCATCCGGTACGCGTTGCTCGTCTGCTGGGCGTTCGTCTGCTGGGCGATGGTTGAGCTGCCGTTCATCACGGGCTTAACGTCTTCTGTGGAGCTGCCGCTCGCAATCTGTTGTTGTTGTTGCTGCTGCTGCTGGTATTGCGGCTGGGCCTGCAGCGCTCGGCGGCGGCGCAGTTGCTGGTAGAAGGCCTGGAACTCCTTGTGGTAGAGCCACAGCTCGACCTCGGTCTGGTGCGTGGCGAGGCTGGCGGGAAGGACGCGGTCGCGCAGCGCCCACGAGTTGATGCTGTTGACGTAGAGCGCCTGCAGCAGGTGCGGGTGCGTGGCGTGCACGGCGTCCAGCGGCAGCCAGGTCTCCATGCCGTTGCGCCAGCGCACGAGCACGATCTCCCATTGTGGGCGACCGGCGGGCAGCGCGCGGCAGGCCGCCAGGTCGAGCGCGCGCAGCAGGTCGCCGGGCGCGACGGCGGGCATGGCCAGCAGCCGCAGATCCTTGGCGGCCAGCGCCACGCGCGCCGTGTTGGTGTACAGGTCGCCGTCGCAGGACATGACGATGAAGCGCCGCTCGAGCGAGAAGCGCGCGTACCAGCCGCGCCGCGCGTCCTCGGCGTGCACGAACAGCCGCCGGCGGAAGGCGTCCGGCAGCAGCGACCGGAAGCGCAGGTCGCCCGCGCGCGGCAGCACCAGCCGCAGCCGCCGCTCGCGCGCGGACGGCAGCGCCGGGTACTGCTTGGACCGCATGTCCGCCGCCGCCGCCATGGTGTGGGGCTTGCCTTCCCGGCCCGTTTGAATGGAAGTCCAGCGATAGCTCAGAACAGTGACAGTTACCGCTTCTAAATGATTCGACTGAGTGACTGCCGACCACACACTCCCCACGTCGGCGCGATCATCACACGAGGAAGCCCAAGCTGAGCCGTGAAGGGAAGGGAAGCCCTCGTGTCTCTCGCTCCTCCCCCCCGCCAGCGACAGACAAGCGACCGGCGGCCCCGGGACCGACGGACTGGGGGGACTGACGTACCGACGGACGCCGGGATGCCGCTCGCGCCCCCGCCCGTGGCAACCGCGGCGGCGGACGGCGAGCCACCGCGCGTGGCGCTGCGCCGGCACACAACGGGCGCCGTGACGCTGGGCGACACGGGCGACGTGGGCATCGAGACGGACGACGTGGACGTGGAGCTGATCCACCGCGACACGTACCGGCAGGTGCTGCGCCACTCGAGCGTGCTGCTCGCGGGCGGCGTAGCCGGCAGCGTGGGCAAGACGGTGACGGCGCCGCTGAGCCGCCTGACGATCCTCTTCCAGGTGCACAGCATGGTGTCGACGCGCCACACGGACCGGTACTCGTCCAGCGTCGTCGGCGCGTTCAGCAAGGTGCTCAAGAACGAGGGCGCGCTGGCGCTCTGGAAGGGCAACGGCGCCAGCGTGCTGCACCGGTTCCCGTACTCGGCCGTCAACTTCTTCACGTACGAGGTGGTCAAGGCGGGTATCGTGGCGCAGGGCCACCCGCGGCTGTCGGACAGCTCGTCCCTGACGCTCTTCGCCTCGGGCGCCGTGGCCGGCGGCGTCGCCACCATCGCGTGCTACCCGATCGACCTCATCCGCACGCGGCTGGCAACGCAGCTGAGCACCGAGGTGCGCTACCACGGCATCCGCCACGCCGCGCAGCGCATCCACGCCGAGGAGGGCCTGCGCGGGCTCTACCGCGGGCTCGTCGCCACGCTCATGGTCACGGTGCCCAACCTGGCCATCAACTTCACGCTCTACGACGCGCTCAAGGTGCGCATGCGCGACTTCCGCCGCCGCCAGCGCCTGGCCGCCGCCACCAGCGACGGGTCCGTCGCGCTCGTGGACGGCGACGACCTGGACGAGGCCGACCAGACGGTCAGCGTCATCGACACGCTCGTCTGCGGCGGCGGCGCGGGCATCGCGTCGTCGCTCGTGACGTTCCCCATCGACGTGGTGCGCCGCCGCCTGCAGATCTCGGCCATCCACTCGCAGACGTCGGGCATCCCGCCCACGCCCGCGGGCATCGCGCGCGATCTGTACCAGTCGCAGGGCGTGCGCGGCTTTTACCGCGGGCTCACGCCCGAGCTCATGAAGGTCGTGCCCATGGTCGGCATCACCTTCGGCATGTTCGACCGCTTAAAGGCCGTCATGGTCGTCGAGTGAGGCCGGCCCGCCGATAACTGCAGCCAATACAGCCGCGCGCTCGTCAGCCCAGTCCCTGCCTTGCTTGTCAATCGAACGGCCTTGATCACCTGCAGGCTGCAGCGGGGGTCCGTCGGCAGACGGGAGGCCCGGGGGATGGCAGAGTGGGTCTCTCTCACAGTCTCTGACGGTCTCTCTCTGTCTCACGCGGTCGTGCGCATGACGACGCGACGCCGCGGATTCACTCGACTCGAGTCTCGAAGGGGGAGGGAGGCAAGCAAGCGCGGGAGGTGTATTGCCCTTGGGCTTAGTGTACAGCGAGTTGCTCGACGCGCGTCCTTCTTCCGGCGGAAGGAGCGGGCGGCCGACGGACGGGCACAGGCAGGCAACACACGGCAGAACACGAGTCGACGATCTAATTTTCAACGCTGGGCACCAGCCGAACCAGAGGCCACCTACACCCTCGGCTCGCCTGGATAATCCACAACTCGGTCGGTCGGTCGGTCGGTCGGTCGGTCGGTCAGTCGGTGCGTCGCCGCCTGATGCCAGCCGCCCCTCGGACTCGGACGGCGTGTGAGGCGCTCGCTTGTCGCCCTGGTCGGCGCTCCCGTCCCGAGCGCGCCGGTCGCCGGTCGCGCCTGGTGAATAGTTTAAAGAAGCCGCGGCCGCGGCCGCGCTTAGATGGAGACGGACGAGATCTTGGTGGGCCGCGCGGGCCCCCACTCGTTGTCGAGCTGCGTCCAGACGCCCTCGGGCGGCGGCATGGGCACCTCGAGCTCCCACGGCACGGCGCTGACCTCCTCCGAGTGCTTGAAGGTGAGCAGCACGGGCACGCCGTCGCTCTTCTCGAGCAGCGCGTTGATCTGCCGCAGCACCTGCCCGCGCGACTTGTTGACCACGAGCCGGTGGTTGATGGCGTACAGCGTGTCGCCCGCGCGCAGCCCGCCGCTGGCCTCGGCCGGACCCTTGACGCCCTGCCAGTTGGTCGGCATGGGCCCCTGGTCGCGGTCGCGCGCCACGAAGCGCTTGCCGTCCAGCCGGTAGAAGTCGGCCACCACCACCTCGGCGTTCTGCATTAGCCGGCTGCCGCGCGTCTTGGCCACGACGCCCAGGCGCTTGAAGAAGTCCTGCCGCCGCATGGCCGGCGTCTCCAGGTACGCCAGCTGCCCGCGCGGCCCGATCTGCACGCTGTCGGCGTCTCCGTTGGCGTCCACGCCGCCCGCGCGCACCTCCGTCTGCCGGTCGTGGCTCAGACTCGTCGCGTAGATGGGCCCCACGTAGAAGTCCCCACCTCCGGGGACGCCGCTGCGCGACCAGCTCTGCCCCATGCCGTCGCCCGGAACCCGTCGGTCGGTCTGTCGCTTCGGTCGGTCGGTCGCTCACGCGGAGGAGAAGACGATGGGAATCCTGCCTGCCTGCCGCCGCCGTCGACGAGAGAGCGCGCCGATTGCTTTGGGAAATGTATGCGAGGGAGGTGGCGCCGAAAAGAAGGGGGAAGGCCGCGCGCCGTTCGGGACCGACTGACTAGTGTCCCGACCGCCGACGCCTCCGATGAGGGATTTGAACCGCTGACAAGGGACGTCCGGCTCCAGAAACGAGCCAGTGCGGTGTCTCAGCCCTCCATTTTGCGCGCCACCTCCGCGTTTTATGCGCGGAAATACGATCTTATGTGGTAAATCTACCTCAAACCAGTACATAAAGGAAAAGAGCACAGACACGACCACTGACATTAGAGAGCGGGTTTACCCACCACACGCTAAAAGCGCACCCGCTATTACTAATGACCGTTCGAAACCGGCGACATAGACCCGACGAAGGCGGGAAATCCCACCATCCGATTCCCTCCAATACCGCATCCAACCGTTAACTCGAATGCCAGCCGAGCTTCAACATCCCCAAATCGTACCTAAGCGGGAAGCTACTCAACGCGGAAAACGCAACCATGATGCCAAAGACCTGGCGGCAGAAGTACGAGCGCCGGCGGATGACCCGCTTCCCTGCGACGCCCTCGACGCTCTAGACGCCCTGCGAGCCACTCGGAGATGCGGCGCGTGCTGGTCGGGGGGAGACTCGCGCGCCTGGCAGGCGGACGCGGCGCCCGCGCGCTAGCGACGGCAACAGCGACGGCAACAGCGACGGCGCCAGCGATCGAGACGATCGAGACGGAGACGGACATGCTGCCGCACACGCGGCGGCTGGCGGACGGCCTGCTGGGCGGCAACCGCACGGCGCTGAGCCGCGCCATCACGCTCGGTACGTCGCGCGTCTCGCTGCCTGCTGGCCGCACGCCTGGCGCTGACGGATCGCAGTCGAGTCGACGCTCAAGAGCGACGAGCGGCAGGCCGAGCTGCTGCTGGACGAGGTGCTCGCCAAGCGCCGCGAGGCCCACGCGGGAGACGACGACGCCGGCGCGCTGCCTTCCTTCCGCGTGGGCATCGCGGGCCCGCCGGGCGCCGGCAAGTCGACCTTCATCGAGACGCTGGGCCAGTTCCTTACGGCGCAGGGCCACAAGGTCGCCGTACTGGCCATCGGTGCGTGCTCGGCGCCTCGACGGTCGTTATCCTCCCTCCATCTCACCGAGGCCGAGCTGTGTGATGCAATGCCATTGCAGACCCTTCGTCCTCGCGCTCGGGCGGATCCATCCTGGGCGACAAGACGCGCATGGAGGTTCTGTCGAATGACCCGAACGCGTTCGTGCGGCCGTCGCCGTCCCGCGGGACGCTCGGTGGCGTGGCGCAGCACACGAACGACATCGTGCTGCTGTGCGAGGCCGCAGGCTACGACATCGTGCTCGTCGAGAGCGTCGGGCTGGGCCAGTCGGAGATCGTCATCGACGACACGGTCGACATGGTCATGCTGCTTGTGCCGCCAGCGGCCGGGGACGAGCTGCAGGGCTCCAAGAAGGGCATCGTCGAGATCGCCGACATCATCGTCGTCAACAAGGCCGACGGCGAGCTCATGATGTAGGCCTGACGTGTGGCAGATGGCGATCGTCCACGGTACCGGACTGACCGCGTGTGGGTGGACCAACGACAGGCCGGCCAAGCGCACGGCGATGGACTACAAGCACGCGCTGCAGCTGATGCGGCGCAAGGACCCGGACTGGGCGCCCAAGGTCAAGATGTGCTCGGCCAGGGAGAACAAGGGCATCGACAAGGTCTGGGAGATCATCGACGAGTACCGGGCCCACATGAACGGCCTCAACAAGGTGCGTCGACGTCTGGCACTGACCCTCTCAGGCTGGTCGGCCGCTGACGAGTCCGTGACTGGCGCGCAGGTGGCGCTCAAGCGCAACCGGCAGAGTTCCAAGTGGATGTGGAACCAGCTGAACGAGCAGCTGATGCGCTCCGTATCGCGCAGCCCGGCGGTGCGCCACAAGGCCGAGAGGATGAACGACGACCTCGCCCGGGGCTTCATCAGCCCGCGCTCCGCCGCCGCCAACGTGCTTGAACTGTTCCTCGCCTCGGAGCGCGCCAAGGACTCGGAGCCGGCGCCGTGAAGGGCAGACCGGTGAGACTCGCGACCGGAGGACCACTCAATGAAGTCGTGAACTCTTGAATTACAGATCTGCTAGTGTATATGGAGAGGGCGATCCCTTCTCGTGCCTGCCTTCCTGGTACCGTGCCGCCGCCTCGGCCAGCCGCGTCAGTAAATGGACGACGCCGACGGCAGCTGCTCGGTCGAGATCATGGCGAGCCCCAGCGCCGGCTGTGCTCGAAACGGAGGCGAGTGCACCGGACGCTGGCTGTGCTGCTGCAGCATGGCGTAGCACGACAGCACCTGCAGTGCGCAGAGCTCGGCCTCGATGAGGCTCGACAGGCGCCGCCGGACGTTGGGCGACGCCTTCTCGATCAGCTCCTCTTGGGACGGCATCAGTTCCAGCGCCGCGGGCTTGGCGGCAGCGAGTCGGCGCTGCTTGACCCCGGCGTCCCCCTGGTAAGGAGACCCGCTTGCCAGACTCGGGTCCGCGGCGGTGCAGTCCACTGGAGACTGCGATCGCGACCGCTTCTTGGAGCTCGAGCTCGGCACCTGTCGGTACTGGAAGGCCGTCGTTGGCCCAGCGGACTGGTACTGTGCTGGCGACCCTGTCACTGCAGACGGAGCCGGCGCTAGGCACTTCTGCGGTGGCCTTCGAGCCGCTTCACCCACTGGATTGGCCTCATTGTCGCCTGTGTCTTCGTCTCCGCTGTTGAGCGCGGCGGAGGACCCGCCGTCGCTGAAGTAGCCGTACATGCTCGGAGCGAGCACCCCGTCCGGGTGGAACCCCGGCTGGACCAGCAGCCCGCCCGCCGCACCGCCGCCGTGGCGCCGCAGCTCGTCGTCCCGGGCGAGCTTGGCGAAGTACTTCTGCGCGTGGCTGCGGATCTGCGCCGACGTGCGCGTCTTGATCTTGGACGCGACCTTCTTCCACTCGCGACCGTAGAGCCGCAGCCCCGCCAGGAAGCTCTGGTGCTCCTGCTCCGTCCACCGCCCGCCGTTCATCCCCGCGGACGCTCTCATGTGGTTATTCGACACCTTGGGCTTGGCCACGGCCACGGCGTCAGGAGCGGCTGTGGGAGCAGTCGGCGCGTGCATTGCGGCCGTCGCCGTCACTGAAGCAACAAGCGGGTGCGCGGCGTCGCTCGTGACGATGTTGGCAGCCTCTGGCGCTTGCTGAGCGGTCGAGTCAATGGTTGGCGATGGCTCACACGCTGGCATTGGGGTCGGAGTAGCAGCCGCAACGGCGAACAGAGGGCTGGGCTGCTCCATCTTCCAGGACACACGACGAGACCGACGTCAGTCGGGGCTGGACGACGCCACGCAGCTCGGGGAGGAGTCCACGCACCAGAATCAACCGCCGCGGATCTTGGGGACCAGACAGCGAATGCGCCTGGCGATGGATCGGGTGCTGTGGAGCCGGTAAAAGGGATACAGGCGGTCGAGCGGCGGGGATCGCGAGCCCACGGCCGAGGCGGCCGGTATCTTTGGCGGCCAGCCCCGCGGCAGGGCAGGGCGGCCGAAACGGACCCGCGCCGTGGGAAAATGGTGCCGGCCGAAAAGATCGGGGCGAGAGTTTCGTCCGCTGGAGGTTTTGGCGCTGGCTCCGTCGTCGGCCCAATGCGATCGCGGCCGCGACGTGTTGCCGTTGGTCTTTCGATCTCGCAGTTCCGAGCGAGTCGGCGGTGGATACGGCGCTCAAGTCGCGCGAGCCCGGCGCGCAGAGGCGACAGGAGACGCCAGAAGCAGTTTCCGGCGACGCTTAAGCGCTTTCCGTATCCTTCGCGTCGGATTTGGACCCCTCACCGTCTCGAAAGGCCCGGCCGAGCGCTGGGAATCGACTCGGAGCCGCGAGGGGATGCTGGCCAGCCCGGAAACCAACCAGACGGCGGGACGACGGGCTAAACTTAGGCGCCCGGCGCTGTGACGAGTGCGAAGCTGCTCCATCGCACCAAGTCCCACACGCTGCGTGCTATTCCTGGACACGAACCAGCTCAGCGGACTGCAGACAGGAGTTGTGGGGCTCTCGAGTCAGCTTGAGCGGCGTTTCAAGTGCCACGACGGCGCTGGCTGGGAGGTTTTGGCCGCCCCGCATGCGAACGTCCCACCTCGTTATCAGTCAAGTGGAACGGGACGCTTCTCGAGCTGCTTGCTCTCGAGTTCGTCGAGAGCGAGTCGTGCCGCGAGTCTGATAACAGGTCCCGGTCCTCCATGCACACCCCGCCAGCTTCCTCGCGGCCAGCCAAGACGCTGTAGCGGCTAGACGAAAGCGTCACCTTCCGCCTGGTTGGATCCAGCGGAGGCCGGCAGCAGGTCGGAGATGGCGTCCGCGTCGAGGCTGGCCCGCCCACCGTCCGAGTCGTCGTCCCCGCCATCGCTGCCACCGAAGTGGCTGCTACCCCCGCTGCTGCTCAGGCGCCGGCTGCGGCTGCTGGGGCTCGACACGAGGTGCTCGCCTCCGATCGCCTCAGCCGACCGCTCGAGTGCCAGGTCTTCCCAGAAGTTGCGGTGGTCCTCGGGCAGCGACGCCCACTCGTTCGCCCACATGGCCTCCGTCCAGCCGATCCGCTCGGCCTTCTTGTTCGCAACGTAGTGCGCGAAGCCGTCGCCAGTGCTCTCGAACGCCTCCCCCCCGCTGAACACCGCTCGGTGCTGCTGTCCGTCGCCGTCATTCTGCTCGTGGTCGCCATTGTTGTCGTCTTCATATTCGTACGGCGGGTAGTGATACGAGTCGTCGTCGCCAAGCCGACCGCCCTCGTCTTCGTCGTCGTCAGTCGACTCCGCGCCAGGAGCAGGCAGCGCATGGGTCTGTCCGTTGTGGTCGCCGCTCTCGTCGAACGAGAACCGCATTTCTCGCGCCGCCAAGATGGCGCGCGCGTTCTCCTCCAGCTGCCGCTGCTCTTCCTCTTCCTGCTGGTCAAGTCCGCCTGCGTGGTCCGGCCCGCGGTCGGCCGCCAGCTCCTCCCACAGCACCTGGTGCTGCTCCGGCATGGACGTCCAGATCGCGGAGATGTCCTCCAGCGTCAGCCCCTCGATTTCCCGTCGCTTGGCAGTGGCAAAGCACTGGAATCCAACCGACTGCTGGGCGTCAGTCGCCTCGCTCGCCGTCTCGAGCTTCGCGCGGTACTCCTTCATCTCCGCAGCGTAGCGGAGCTTGTCCGCGTTCGCCATGCGCTGGAACGGCTCGCGCTCCGCGTCCGTCATCTGCCGCCACAGCCTTCCGCACAGGGCCGAGCACTCGTTGTGCGATACCTGGTAGGTTGCCAGCACCTCCGCGCGCTTGGACATGTACATGACGTTGTACGCCGTCTGCGGCCGACGCGGCGGAATCAGCTTCCCTCCCTTGCCGGTCTTCAGCAGCGTCGACAGCGCTGCTTTCTCAGCCTTCACGGGCGTTTTGCGCGGCCTGCCGACCTTCTTGGCCTTCTGCGCGCCAGTAGCGGTCAGCCCGAGCTGCTCCTTCTGGCTCTTGAGCAGGTGCAGCTCCATCTCCCGCTCGAACCGCGCGACGTCGGCCTCCGCCTGGGCGAGGAACGGCTGCCGGTCGGCGTCGCTGAGCGCCTTCCAGGTCACGCCAACCTCGCGCATTACCTCGTTGTGCTTGAGTCCCGGCCGCTGCCCCTGGATGTCGCGCCGGTTGGACGACAGGAAGAAGCTGTAGGCGCTGACCGGGAGCCGCGGCGCGCTCGGGTCGCCTCGCGCCGCCTTCTTGAGCTCGTTCAGGCGCCGGGAGGCCTGCAGCGACGTCGTCGACAGGTAGGCCGGAGGCGTGTAGGCGTCGAGCTCGGCCTCGTAGCGGCGCTGGTCCTGCCTGGCCAGGTCGTGCCAGACGGCCTTGTCCGGGTCGCTCAGCTGCTTCCAGACGCGGCTCATCTCGGCGCGGAACTCGTTCAGCGACATGGGCAGCAGCGCGAACGACTCGCGGTGGTGGCTCATGAAGAGCTGGAAGCCCGTCCGGGCCGGCTTGGGAGCGTACGGGTCCTTGACGGGTGTGGCCAGCAGCGCGGCCGGCGCGTCCTGCACGAGCACAGAGCGAGGGCGAGGCGTCAGTCCACTAGCCGCGGCGCCGGGCGCCGTCCGCTGCAGCGCGCGCACCTCGGGCGGCGGCGCGTACTGCGCGATCTCCCGCTGGAAGCGCAGCTTGTCCTCCTCGGCCAGCGCGAGCCACACCTGCCGGTCGTCGTCCGCCAGCGCCTTCCACTGGCGGCCGACCTCCCGCGACACCAGCGGCGCCGACAGCCGCGGGTTGGCGGCCACCACCTGCGCGCGGCGGCTCTTCCAGAAGAACGTGTAGGCCGTGTCCGGCTGCCGCGGCTCGTCCGGCCGCTTGCGGCGCTTGCGGGACAGCACTGGCGCCAGCGCGGCGGCGCTCGGTGAGTCTTCCTCCTCCGCCCGAGTCCGCTGCGTCTGCGTCTGCGCCTGCGTCAGCGCCTGCGCCTCGCTCTGGAAGCGCGCCTTGTCCCTCTGCGCGAGCTCGACCCAGGGCCGGCGCTCGTCCGGCGCCAGCGCCTTCCACCGGCGCCCGACCTCGGCCGACACCTGCTGCACGGACCAGTCCGGACGCCCCGCGGCCACCTCGGCCCGCCGCGCGCGGCAGAAGTGCAGGTACGCGTTGCGGACGGGCCGCGGGCCGCTGCGCGCGCGCTTCCGGCCGTCCGCTGCGGTCTCCGGCGCCATCTCGATGGTCACCTTGGGGTGTTGAGATGATAGGGGGGGGTGAAGTGATAGCCCCCCCCTTCAGGTGTTGGCGCCCCTCGTGTCTCAAACTGACCAATCACAGCGCGTTAAACCCTCGACTGAACCATTTCATTGGCGGAAAAGCAGCGGAATGAAAGCTATACACTTTGTACACACGGCAACTATACGCGTCATCAGAGCCCCAGGCGGGCCCGCAGCCCGCGCTTGATGGCCCAGTGGCCGCGCAGCTTGCGGAACGGCAGCAGAGCCACGCCCAGGCAGACGGCGGCCGCGCCCGCGTAGCTCCAGGCGTTGGGGGAGACGTCCAGCAGCGCCAGGTCCCATGCGAACAGCAGCGCCACGTCCAGCAGCCGCACCGACGCAGCCGAGCCCGCAGGCTCGAACTGCAGCCCGCGCGCGAGGAACAGCAGCCCCGCGAACGCTAGCGCGCCCGTGCCGAGCGCCAGGCCCCACGCCTCGAGCGTTGGTGCGATTTCGAACCGCTGCGGCACCGAGCGTCAGTCAGGCCGGTAGCAACGCATCCCTCACGAGTAGCAAGGCACGTACGCCGTTGGTGGCGAACACGGCGGCCAGCGACAGCAGCGTCGACAGCAGCAGCATGTAGTGCATCACGGCGAGGTGCGGCAGCTTCTTCATCGCGCGGAGGCCCACGAACGACAGCGCCTGCGAGACGGAGCCCGCCACGGCGCAGGCGATCGCCACCGCGCTGCCGAACATGACGGCCATCACCAGCCGCACGAAGCGCGGCAGGTGAGGCCGCGGGATGCTCGCAGGCACGCTGTACCAGTGCTTGGGCTCGCCGAAGATGTAGGTCGGCTGCGCGATGAGCACCACGCCCGTAAACGCGATGACGGCGCCCACAAAGTCCAGCAGGAGCAGCTTCTCCTTGAGCATGCGCTTCGCCTGGACACACAGAAGCCGTCGGGGCCAGGGATTAGCGCGTCGAAGTTAACTGGCAGGAAGTCAGGCCAGTCGTACCAGAAAGAACGTCAGCAGCGGGCTGGTGTAGAGGATCACCAGTGCGTTGCCCAGCACCAGGCGCTGCATGGCGTACAGCCCCAAGATGGCGGCCAGCCAGTACGCCACACTGGTGAGCAGCAGCGTCTTGCGCAGCTTGGGCTTGACGCGGAGCTTGGTGCGCGTGAACCCGATCGCCAGCTAGAGGACAGAGCGCACAGTCAGATCCAAGACATGAGCTGCGCAATAGACGCGTCGCCACGCACGTAGTTGAGGACCAGGGCGGTGAGGCACTGCCAGAAGAGCGCCTCGGCCGTCGGCAGCGGCTTGGCGACCGTCCGGGGAAGCGCGGCGACCCAGCTGAAGGCGAGCGAGGACGCGGCGACGAGGATGATGCCCTGGACGCGCTTGGTGACGCTGCGCGCGATGAAGCGGTGCACGAACCGCGGCAGCTTGTAGTGCTTCTCGGTGATGGAGTGGCACGAGTCCTGCGCCACGAGCAGCGGCAGGCTCTCGAGGTGCGCGACCGCCTGCCGGCCGCTCGACACGTTGGAGCTGCTGCTCGCGCTGCTGGCGGACGCGATCACCGCCCCGTACACCGCCGGCACCGGCATGCTCGCGCGCGTCTCGGGGGTTCTCGGGCGGCTTCTTCTCTGAGCTGGAGACCGGAGGCTGGAGACTGCGGCCGGGTGGGGAGAATTGCGATCTTCGTGTGATCGTCACTGACGACCTGAGTTCGGAACGAGAGGCTGCAAGGATGCGTACCCATGATTTCTCAGAACTGACTCCTCTGAGGCGCCTCAGAGAGGGAGGAGGTGTATAGCGGAGGCGTATACTGATGACACCGACCAATCAGCGCTGGTGACGCAACCGTTCTCAGAACAGGGAGCGGGCCGCGCCATGCGGGGAATGATGGCGCCGACGCGCATCGTCGCTTGCAGTTCGCCTTGGTCGGCCCATTCGCTCGCTGTCGGGCATCTGTGAGAGGCCCAGCGCTGCTGCTGGTCGTGCATGCGAGCGAGGGCTCACTTCCACGGGAGTATACGTGGTCGGTCGTGTATACGGGAGGCCAGTGTTTGCATCATCCGTCCTCAATCCGGCTGGATCCGGATGTACACGCCTCGTTGTCAGTCGCCCGAGCACCAGACTGTATACTTTGTATACGCACCCCCTGGTCTGATTCTCTTGGACTCAGACGTCGCTCGCCCTTCGATTCCAGCAAAGAAGGCGGACACATGCGTTAACGCCTTGGACGCTCCAAGTGGTCGCTCTCGGCGTCGATTTCTCGGCTCCAGGGCGCTTCAGGCGACGATCAGGCGCCGGATCGACGGCTCAGAGGAGGAGGAAGCAGGCGGCGGGCATGGGCGACGGCGCGCGCGGGTCGGCGGCCAGCAGCGGCATCGACTGGAGCATCTTCCGCGACGGCGAGGACGACGCCTTCAGCTGGCTGCTGCGCTCCAGCGCGGGCGTGGCGGCGGCCGCGTCACCGCTGATGGGCGGCGCGGACCTCGAGGGGGAGGTGTTGCCGCTGGAGGACATCGCGATGGAGCACGACGACGCGCTGGCGGTGCTGGGTGGCGCGGCCGAAGCGGGGGACGCCGCCGGTAGGGCGGCGACTGCGGGCTCGAGCTCCAAGCTGACGGCGCACGCGCTGGCGGCGCGCATCTACTCGGGGCTGCGGCCGTCGGGCGTCAGCGTGGACGGCAGCGTGAGCCTGGACGACAGCGACTACTACGAGCTGGAGGGCGAGGACGGCGGAGGCAAGAGCCCCGGCGGGAGGAAGACGGTCGGCGGGAAGCGCGCGGGCAAGGGCAAGCGCGCCAGCAAGCGCAAGAAGTCGAGCGCGGGCAGCGAGGACGGATCGGAGCAGCTGGACGAGAATGGCAACGTGGATCGCAAGCAGCTGCGGCGCGAGAAGAACCTGGTGTCGGTGCGCGAGTTCCGCAAGCGCAAGACCAAGCAGCTGGAGCAGAATGAGGCCAAGCTGCGGCGCCTGGAGGCCGAGAACATGGACCTCAAGATGCGGCTCAAGATCGGCAAGGAGGCGCTCGTGAGCGAGCAGCGCGAGAAGCAGCAGATCAAGGAGCAGATGCGCGAGATGCTCAAGCGCGGCGCCTCGGAGCAGGAGATCGCGCAGTTCCTCAACATGTACAAGGTCACATACTCGGACTACGGGCCCAAGCGCCGCGAGAAGCTGCACTTCCACCTCGACCGCATCCGCGAGCTGCTGCTGCCCACGCAGGTGACCAAGCTCTGCCTCTACTCGGTCGAGCAGGGCTTCGACATGATCGCCAGGGACAGCGTCATCCGCGACGACCCGATGGCCGTGCCCGACTCGGCCGCCGCCACCATGAGCCTCTGGGGCATCCTCGCCAAGGAGCTCGACGTGTCCGAGGCGCAGCAGCGGCAGATCCTCGAGCGCCGCGCCGCCATCAAGCAGGTGCGCGACAACCTCAACCACACGCTGAGCATCGTCAAGCAGCTCGAGGAGGTGACGGACGACAAGAACACGGCGCTCGAGGCGCAAGTGGCCGAGCTGCAGCAAATCCTGACGCCCTCGCAGGCCACCAAGTTCATCATTTGGGTCAAGGAGAACCCGGCCTTCATGTACATGCTGGACAAGCTCGTCGACTCGACGCTCATGACGACCAAGGCGGACGCGGAGGCAGCGGACACGTCGGAGGGGGCGGCGACGGCGACGGCGGCTGATGCGGCGGCGACGTGACGGACTACGACCCCCTGCGAGGAGGACAAGGCGCGAGGAGAGGGAGCCCGCGCGTAATGTGTTCTCCCGACATGGTGTATTTATTGTACGGACTGTTGCTGGCAGGCAGGAAGGGGCAATGGGAAAAACGCACGCTGCAGCTAACGCCACTCGCATCGCGTCTCGTTCTCGCAGTCTCACCCTGGCACCTCACAACGATCGAAAGGGGACGCTTTACAGTGCAGGAAGCCGTTGTCATCGAGCTCCAAATGGCCAAGCAATCAGTCGAAGGCCTCTCGAACGATGGCCGCCGGCATCTTGCGAACGTCCGACCCCAGCTTGTCGACACCAGACTTCACCGGGTTCAAATCATCATCGCCTACAAGGAGTGGAAGCGCTGCGAAAAATCCTGGGCTCTCGTTGCCTTGGCGACGTTCAGGCAGGATAGTTGGCCAGAGCTCGAACTCGGCTTTGTCCAAACATGGCACGGTGTTCGACATCGCAGAGCAAACTGACAAGCTGCTTGCAGGCGAATCCACTCGATCGGATGTTAGACATGGGACTGCTGCAGTTGTTGACTTCCGCTTCACCACGAAGCGATGCTCTGAAATAGACGCGTGCTGATGCCTCAGTGAAACGAACTGCAGCGAGTTGTCGTGGCTATTAATAGCGCGAAGAACAAGCGCCGAGCGATCGCCGCGCGCACAATCCACGCCTGCGTCAATGCCACGGCCTCTTCAGCCATGTATTGGCCGTGGACTCTGCTGGTGGCCGCCGCTGCTGCTGGGAAACGGTCAGTCGGCCGTCTCGTGGCCGGTTCAATTCGCAGACGCTCTCCGTCGCATGGACTGAACGTTGATTGGCCTCGGTACAGTCCCGCCCGCTCCACGCTCCTTCCCGGTAGATATCAGTAAGCGATGCACATACGAGGGTCCGACCGTGGCGAGGACCTCCGTCGCATGCCGCGAGAAACCCTTGAGCATGCGATCCGAGCGCCTGATAAGCAACTGCTCGCTCCTTCCAGTCCGAGGTGACAGCAGCGATGGAATCGCGCAACAGCTCGGTGGTCCCGACGCCTTCCTCACTCTTCAACAAGCAGAGCGGCCACCACCCGCCTACTCCCTCCTTCCTACTCCACAGCACACCATGAAGCTCCTCACCACCATCTTACTCGCGGCCAGCGCTTCTCTTGCATCCGTTGCCACCAACGGACAACCCGCACCGATGATCAACTCGGTTTCCATCTCTAGCGAGCCGAGCTTCTTCATCGCCACTGAAAGCGTTGCGGCCGATTCGACTGTGGCGTCTCCGGCCGCCGAGTCCACGACCGGGTTGCAGACGACAGGAGCGGTGGGAACCACGACGCCTGCGCCGTCAGTGACGCCTGCGCCGACGCCCACTGTTACCACCGCAGTCGCTCCGAAGACCTCCAACTCCTCGTCAGCAGGCTCGGCCGCGAGCACGACCGTCGGAGACACTCCATCGCCATCGCCAACTGCGTCAGCGACGGACAACTCGACAGTGACGACGGTCGGCAAGGGCACCAACCCTTTGGTGATCAAAGGCTTCCGGTTCTTCGACTCGGTCACGGGTGACTACTTTCCCATGCGCGGCGTCAATTACTACCCGCGGCCGAACGACGGCCCGCTGGACGCCAACAACCTCGACTTCTTCTCGGACGAGTTCCGCCACGTGTGGGAGCGCGACCTGCCCGAGTTCGTCGCTCTGAGCGCCAACGCCATCCGGCTGTATGCCGTGGACCCAGCCGTGGACCACTCGGCCTTCATGTGCGCACTCCAGGCCGAGGGCATCTACGTGTTGGTGGACCTGGGCTCGAGCTGCCAGGGCTGCGAGATCACGGCGGACGAGGCGCCCGCCTGCTACCCGGCGTCGTACAAGGTGCGCGGTGAGAAGATCATCGCCGAGTTCTCCAAGTATGACAATGTGATTGGCTTCTCGGGCGGCAACGAGATCAACCACCGCACGGGGGGCAACCCGTGGACGTGGAACGCGCCGTGCCAGAAGAAGTTCATCCGGGACATGCGCGCCTTCATCGACTCGTGCCCGAGCATGCGCAAGATCCCGGTGGGCGTCGTCATGGCCGACACGGACCGCGACGATAACGCGCAGTACTACAACTGCCGCACGGACGAGGAGGACGAGCTCGAGAACGTCGAGTGGTACGGTATCAACGTGTACGTGCACTGCGACGACATCGACGACTCGGACAAGGCCGCAGGCTTCAACCTGCTGCGCGACAGCTTCAAGTCGTACAAGTACTCGGTGCCGGCGCTGCTGACTGAGTACGGATGTCTCGCTCCCTCCTTCCCCACGATCGACGGGTACGAAGCGCAGCGCACGTTCCACGACGCCAAGTGGATGAACGACCGGGACTACAGCGACTACTTCGGCGGTGGCTTCGTGTTCGAGTACACCACCGAGAACGCCAACTCCAAGGCCTCGTCAGCGTACCCGTTCACGACGTTTGGGGCGCAGAACTACGGCCTCGGGTACCTCTCGCCAGAGGACTGCGACGACGTGTCCGGCGGAGGCAAGAACTGCTCGTTTGAGCGCTTCCCCAACTTTGACGCGCTGGCCACGTCGTACGCGTCCTACGTCTCGAAGGACGAGCCGACGCTGGAGACGTTCACGGTGCCCAACGACCGGTCCAAGCCGTCGAAGTGCCCCAAGGGCTCGCCCGTGCTGAGCAAGTACACGTGGGAAGGTGACAGCCAGGCGAGCCTCGAGTGCCCGACCGAAGCCCGCTACCAGTGCCCAGCGGTCCCGACAAACGCGAAGAGCAAATACAGCGGTGGCAGCGGCAGCGGAGCCACCAAGAAGTCAAAGAAGAAGAAGTCCACGACGTCGCAAAGCTCGAAGGACGAGGACGACGAGGTCGACGTGGGCGACGACGACAACGGCAACGAGCATGAGAGCACGGGCGAAGTGGACTTGAATGAGATCGACGGCTCTGGGAGCGAGTCCGCTTCAGGATCCAGCAAGAAGGCGAGCAAGAAGTCGGCTGCGACGATGGCTAAGTCATCGACAGCGGTGGTTGTCCCTGCCGTCGCGCTCCTGCTGTCGTTGCTCTGGTAGACGGAGTGCGTGGTCGTGTGTATTCTTCACATCAACAATGCATTGACAGTTTGAGCAGTTCGCTTTGGGTTCTCCTTTGCCAACACAACACTACATCAAAATCTCCACGAACTGACAGTCAACAACACACACAACAGCATCGGGACGAGACCTGCAGCAGTCTTGCGACTGCCACTGCTGCTGCCACTGCTGCTGTCGCTGCTCGACGACGCGTCCGACTGAGAAGCGGAGGCTGACTGAGAAGCGGAGGCTGACTGAGAAGCGGAGGCTGACTGAGACGCCATCACGATCCCGGAGCAGGACGCATCGCTCGAAGTGAGTCATCTGCAGCTGTAGCGGTCGCCTTGCAGGTCCCACGACTTGTAGAGCGTGTCGAAGTCGCGCTCGTTGGCCTCCTTGCAGATGGCATCCTTGTCGCCGTCGTACTCGATGCCAAACACGGGCTTGTTGGCGCTGATGAAGGGCGTGAGCATCTCGCACTCTTCGTTGGCCACACACTGCTCGTTGACGGCGAAGTCGAACACGTCTACGAGGTCCTCGACCTGGTCCAGGTCATTCTTGAGCCCTACCGCGAGGTTGAGCGAGTGGGCCGTGGTCGCCAGGAAGCGGTTAAAGTCGAGCTGCGTGGCGGCCGTCAGCGGGAAGCCCGGGTCGTTGTACGCGCCGTCCACGTTGTCCGGGTCGACGCCGTCGCAGCCCTTGGTCTTGGCGAGTTCCATGCGCTTCGTGAGGATGGCGCGCAGCTCATCGCTGGTCGTGTCGACCCAGTTCTCGCCCTCCCACTCGGGCAGAGAGCTTCCGATCACGGCGGCCGGGTAGTCGTCCTTGTCGGGCCGCCAGTTCTCGTACGTGCCCGCGCTGAAGTAGCACACGACCTTGATGCCGCGCTGCTGCAGCCCCGCGATGGTCTCCGTCGGCGTGTCGAACAGGTCGATGTCGTACATGTCCACGTCGTACGTCAGGTTGAGCGTGCCCGCGAGCTGGATCTCGTACGACGTGCCTGGCGTCGGCTGCCACCACCCGCTGCCGCTGCTGCTGGCGGTAGTGTTGCTGCTCCTGTTGCCACCACTGTTGCTGCTGTCGCCACTGCTGCTGCTACTGCTGCTGTCACCACTGCTGATGCCACTGCTGCTGCCGCCACTGCTGACGCTGCTGCTGCTGGCGGTGTTGCTGCTGCTGGTGCTGCTTGGGTTTGCGGCGCGACAATCCGCGGCCATGGCCACGGCCAGCAGGGAGGACGCCAGCACAGGCACGAAGAGCTGCATTTCGTCGACTGGTGAGGAGACTGGAGAGACTGGAGTAGTCAGTGGCGAATTGGAGAATGACAGACTGCCGGAGGCGCTGAGTGACGAGGCAGTGAGAAGCGCTCGTGCCTTGTGGCCTAGTGACGTGACGAAGTGCCGCGACCGGATACCGGCTGCGCACCAGGAACAAAGTGGATTTTAGGGTGCGCGTGCACATCTATGCTGGTCGCTTGCTGTTCGTCAGGGGAGAGGAAGGAGGGGAGAGGGAGAAGCCAGCAGGACGACGGTGGGTGTCTTTGAGTCAGCGGTGAGACCAGGCTTGGAAGCAGCAGCAGGTGGTATGGACAGCCTGGGTTGTGGCCAGACGGCAGGCAGTTGGCCGCGCGGAAGCGCCGAGCAACGGCAGCCATAACATGCGCTGATGTGGACACTTCGCGATGATACGTGCGGCCTTGTAGTCGACGCGGTGACTGCAGACTCGACCCGAAGCGGATGACGATGGCGAATCAATGCGCGTTCGTTCACATGGAGACGCAGGGTTACCAGCGCTCCGACTCACCCGATGGCGTCCGTCATGGGGCGGCGCAGAAGTCCTGCTGGCCGAGGTTGAGCACATTGGGCGTGAGCAGGAAGCCGAGCGCGGCGCCGGCGAGGATGGCAACCGGCGTGGGCACGCGGAAGACGCCAACCATGAGCCCCGATGCGAGTCCGACGGCGGCGCCGGCGTTCGAGTGCACGGCCTTGTCCCAGAGCAGGAAGAAGGAGGCGACGATGAGCCCCGTGGCGGACGCGTTGACGCCCGCGAGCGCGACCTGCAGGTGGCGGTTGTCGCGCACGCGCTCCCAGAGCGGCAGCAGCCCGAAGCAGAGCACGATGCCCGGCCCGAAGAGCCCCGCGGAGGCGAGCAGCGCGCCCGGGACGCCGTAGAGCAGCGCGCCGAGGTAGGCCGAGATGTTGAACAGCGGGCCGGGCAGCGACTGCACGAGCGCGAACCCGAGCAGGAACTGCTCCTTGGAGACCCAGCCCTGCAGCACCACGGCGTGCAGTAGCATGGGCAGCATGACCTGGCCGCCGCCGAAGATGATGGAGCCGATCCAGTAGAAGGTGTAGAACAGCGATAGCGGCGAGTGTTCGCCGCTCTGCGGCTGGTACACGGCCAGCAGCACGAGCGCCACGAGCCAGGCGACGACCACGAGCCCGCCCACGAGCGGCGAGATGCCGATGTTCTTCTCGATGTGGCTGGGCACGCTGCGGTCGAGCGAGACCGGGCCGGACGGCACGTCCACACGCGTCCAGCCGAGCGCGTGGGCCAGCAGGATGGCCAGCCCTCCGGCCGCCATGGTGGCGGGGAAGACGACCGACGAGAGGCCCTGCGTGGCCAGGATGATGCATGCGGACGCCGCCGCCACCAGCTGCCGCGCCGTGTCGCCGCCGCACGCCTTCTGCCACAGCCGCACGGCCGCGATCACCACGAGCGCGACGGCCGCTGGCGCGAGCCCCGACAGCCACACTGGCAGTCCGTCTGTGGCGCGCGAGCTGCAGCGTTAGACAGCAGGAAGGCGAGAGCATCGAAGGAGGCGAAGGCGGCGTACCCTGGAGATAGGACTTGGCGCCGATGCCCGCGGCCGTCATGACGATCCAGGCGGGCAGCATCCAGAAGACGAGCGCGACCAGGCCGCCGAGCGGGCCGGCGCGGAACAGGCCCATGGACGCGATGGTCTGCGTGGAGGACGGCCCGGGCAGCGCCGACGCGATGGACAGCACCTCGAGGAAGCGCGCGTCCGTCACCCACTTCTTCTTGTCTGCGCGCACCAGTCCATCGGTCAGCGTCATAGGCAGAGATTCACGAGCGGCAGCGCGCGGACGCACAGACGAAGTGGTCGTGCGCGAGCGCCAGGTGCGCGGGCGGGCCGCCGAAGGACAGCAGCGCCACCGGCAGGATGGCCGGCGGGATGGACAGTAGCCGCCGCCAGTACGACTCGCGGCGCCCGCCGACGCCGCCGCCCAGCAGCGTGTCGTGCTCTCCGAGCTTGGCCATCGCGTTGATGTCGGTGGCGGTCTCGGTGTTGGTGTCGGTCCGTCGGTTTACCAGTCCGTCAGCGTTCGTCGAGCGCCGAGAGTCGCGGATTGCGGCCGTCGAGACGCCGGCGACCAGTGCGGCGACCAATGGCGACGCGCCGGCCGAACGGAAGATCGCGCGGCTCCTTCTGGACGCGCGGCCGACGCGGATGGTCGCGCGGGTTTGATTGGCCTCGGCGTCGAATCTCGGGCGGCGTGTGGCCAGCGGAGGCCACGGTCGAGCGCCAGAGGGTGCGGGAAGATTCCGCTTCGTCATTCGCGGTGCCGCAGCGGTTTAACATGCAAAGATGGACACGAACAGCAAAGACGGTCATTCCGCAGCGAATGCAGGGGACGAGAGCGTGTGTGCATTGCGGGGGACGGTCTGGGCAGGGAACCGACCGTGGAGCGGGTGGCAGGCTCGCTCCCCCGCGTTGTGCGTCCCACTGGCGCTGCGTGTGACGCAGTGCATGATGATGATGATGAAGCGTGATCTTTTACAACTCCGACCTCGCATTCGTCAATGAGTCGCAGTGCATCAACGACAGTGGCGCTGCATCGACGCCGCTGTGATCGACACGGTCGGCTTTATTGGATACAGGGCCGAAGTTCCGAGCCGAGGACGGCCTCCGCCCAGCCCCTATGCCCGGCATGGCAATGCCAAAATGGCATGAAGTCTGAGCGGTGTGGGACGGGTTCCGCGTGCCACGGTGGGCATCACGGCGTCCGACAAAGACCAGCCGGCCGCAGCGTCCATGCAGTCGTTCGCGGCGCGGGGGTCGACAATTCGACGCCTGCGGTGTAAACATCCGTGCCGCCAGGGATTATGGCGCGACCGGAGGCGACGGAGACGCCCGCGAGCACCGGTTACCAACGCGCAGTGTCTGCCGTCGAGACCAGCCCAGTGAAGTGTGTGCTGTAATCCTCCGCGGTCGTTTTGATGATCCCAATCCTCCCAGCGCTGGACGATCTCAACGCAAACGCAAGGCAAACACATTTTCATTCCGGTTGACAGGCCGTCACGCGGCGACCCGCCACTCGACGAGTTCGCTCGCTACGCTACGGATGTCCAAGCCACAGCCGACGCGAAACTAGCTGGAGAGCACGGTGGTGGCGCTCGAGGCGGGCAGGATGACCGTGTTGATGGAGCGTGCGGCCAGCGTCAGCGTGAAGGTCTTGCTGTCCGTCTGCTTGACGCTGACGCTCACGGACGAGCTGTCGCGGTTCAGGAAGAGCATCACGACCTGGTTGGAGGGCGTCACGAAGGCCGTGCGGTGGAATTTGCTGAGCGTCTTGGTCTTGGGGAACTCGACGCGGCGCGAGCCCGCCGGGACGAACTTGGCCAGGTGGCCCATGGCGTAGAACATGGGCTGCTTGTAGAACTCGGTGCCGCTCACCTCGTCCACCAGGATCGGCGCGTCCACGAAGTTCTCGGCCCAGTTCGGACCGCCCGTCGTGTCCAGGAAGAGGTTCCAGTCCGTCCAGCCCGACGCGTACGCGTTGATGTCCTCGATCATGTCGCGCGCGTAGTTCTCGGCGCGGTACCAGCTCTTGTCGACGTCCGTGAGCGACACACCGGCGCCCGTGCCCAGCCAGCTCGGCAGGTAGCCCTCGCACGCCTCGGTCGCGAGGATGAAGATGTCCGGGTACTTGGCGTAGAAGGACTCGAGCTTGTCGAAGTCGCCGCCCAAGTCGAGCAGCGCGAAATCCAGGTCGCGGTACCAGTGCACGCCCAGGCCCGAGATGTACTTGAGCGAGTCGGCGTCCTCGAACGGCGCCAGGCGATCCAGGATGCCCGACTTCTGGTCGTCGCCGGCGATGATCTTGAGGTCCGGGTGGTTCTTGGCCATCATCGGGCCCAGGTCGAGCTTGACGAAGTCGCGCTCCTCCTCCGTCGTGAGGCGCAGCGACTGCCACTCGGACGTCTGCAGGATGGACGACGACGGCTCGTTCTGCACCGTCATGGCCCAGAAGTCGATGCCCTCAGCCGCGTACGCCGTGAAGAACTTGGAGTAGTACAGCGCCAGCGCCTCCCAGTACGCGGTGCCCGGGTCGCCAATCACCGCGCAGTTGATGGTCGTGTTCTCGGTCGTCATCCACGCCGGCGGGGCCCACGAAGACGCGAACAGCTTGATGTCGCGCGAGGACATGGCGAGCGCGCGCTGGATGAGGGAGATCTTGCCGGACGTCTTGTCCACGGCGATGGAGAACTTGTCCATGGCGAGGTCGCCCGAGTGGTCGTTGTACGAGTAGATGCTCGTGGAGAAGTCGGTGGACGCGATGGGCACGCGGCCGAGGCTGTACTGCAGGCCCGTGTCCGAGTAGTACTGCTTGAGCACGAGGGTCTGCAGCGCGGACGTGAGCAGGTTGAAGTTGATGGTCGCCGCGTCCGTGAAGGAGCCGCCGAAGCCGATCATGGTCTGGTACTGCGTCGAGATGTCGATCGAGTACGTCGGGCTGCTCACGGCCGTCGAGTCGACCTTGCTGACCGTGTAGGCGAAGCGGTCGCCCGCCTTGGTGGACGAGTACACGCCGACCTGGCCGGTCGTGAGGCTCGTGTAGTTGTTGCTGACCGAGTCGCACTGGGTCGCGTTGCAGACGCACACGCCCGTGAGCGTCGTCTGGTACCGCGTCGACCAGTTGGAGCACGAGGCGGCGGCGTTGGAGGCCATGAGCAGCGCCACGGCCGACGCCGCGAGTACCGACGGCGAGAACATGCTGGCTCGGCAGGCGTCAAGTCCCAGGAGTGGAGTGGAGGCTGGTGACGGCTTGAGCGCGACTTGGGAAGTGGCTCGAGCTCTACGGGGACCGCCAGCGGGTGCTCGGCGTTGGTCTCCTGCAGGCTGTGGCTCGTTGATGGAGATGATCGGCGCGGGGCTGGACAAGCAATGGGAGGGATGGAGCAGTCTCGCCGTGACGGCATCGCCCATACTGAGCGCAAGTCATTCGAGGTGCAAGTGGCGACGCGCGAGTGCCACGGCAAGAGGAGCGTCGCAGACGATCGGATACCCCGGATACTTTAACGAAGGGCTACGCCGACGAAGCGCTTCGTCAAAGTATGCGATGGAGCCGCTGGAGCTCCAGGTTGAAGCGTTTCCAGCGTCTCGTATAGGTTGACGCGGAGCCCTCTATCCGGCGTGGAAGCTGTCTTGTTACTCACGACGGACGAAGACGCGGCGCGGTACAACAGCAGTTCCGTGCCAAGGAGTCTTCGCTGCCTCTGCGTCATGCAGAGGCAAAGGCAGCAGGCGACCAAGTCAAGAGTGTTGGACGCTAATGGTGCGCTGGCTCGGACGGACATCGGGCTTGCACTCGGATGGCCGCAGTCATCCACGTCTCCGTGTGTCGCGCTGAATCCGGTCGGTGCCGGCGTTATTATCAGGCCGAGCAGGCGCTGGGGGCAGACGCTGGTCACAGCATGATCCTGGCAGTGATACTGATGAGTCTGCCTGTCATGGATGCGGGGATGGGGATCTGCCGCGCCGAGCGCTTTTCTCCGCCGCATTGATGTTGTGAGCCATCTGCAAGCCCGAGCGAGCGATGGCGAGCTTGCCATGACTTCCGCTCGGTACAGCAACTTGCTGTCAGCGAGGATCACTTCAATGCTGGCTGGCAAGCAGCAGCGGGAAGGCGTGCAGCGTGGCCCTCCTGTTGACGTTGACGCTACCAAACGGGATGGAGGTCGACGACTAGGCGGTGCGTCGGTTGCTCTTGATATTAGACTCCATTGAGGTTCTGTGGCCCTCTGAATGAGCGCACCGAGCATCTCACGGATCAAACAGCAATCTGGTTACAGCGAGGGGAGCTCTCCACGGAGAGGAGGCGTCCGTGATGGAGCAGCATCGGCTCTCAGACGTCAACGTGCGAGTCATAAAATAGTGGTCTCGTGTATTTCCGCGTTGCACTTGCGTCCAAAGAACTCTACCCTCGATTGTGAACAAGCTGATGCTCGGCAGACACTGCCACTTAGCAGGAGAGAGCGTTGACAACGGACGCAACGCCGGCGAGCGCGACCGCAAACACCGCCGACTGGTGGGCCGACATGGCGCCGCTGGAGCCCGAGCTGGAGCCGACCGAGCCGGCGGTGGCGCTGCTGCCGCTGGCGCTGGACGCGGCCGACGTCAGGTCGGCGGAGGACGCAGCCGAGCTGAGCGTGGTGATCGTGGTGGCGTCCGAGCACGTGGCGCTCTCGCAGATGATGTCCTCGACGAGGAAGCGCACCTCCGAGGTGATGTTGCCCAGGTACGCGGCCTTGGTGGCAGCCGAGGCGAAGTAGATCTTCTGGCCGTGCGTGAGGCAGACGTACTCGAAGCTGTCGGCCGAGATGGTGGCGCCCGAGACCGGGTCGGCGATCCCGTCGGCGCACTCGGCGCACGAGTTGTCACAGCTCGAGGTGCTCGTCACGTACTCGGCCACGTTGGCAGCCAGGTAGGAAGTGTCGGTGACCGAGGCCGAGTCGTCGTCGTGCGCGTAGGCCGCCATGCCGCACGTGTAGACGCGCTGGCCGTTGACCAGTCCCACGTAGTTGTGGTTGTCGTACCCCATGTCCATGGTCGACATGCCGCAGACCGGGCACGTGTACTCCGTCGTGCTCGTGGCGTTGTCCGCCTCGAGCCCGCGCAGCAGGAAGTGCGCGCCAAGCGCGTGGCCCGCGCGCACCGCCACTTGGTCGTGGTGCGCGTGCTCGTGCGCGTGCGCGTGGGCGTTGGTGGCGGTGGCAAGTGCCGCGAATACGGTGGTGGCGATCGTCAGGGCGGCGCGCATGGTGTGGAGGGTGGGGAGGGGGGGAGGCGGCGAGTTCCGGAATGAACGGGAGCGCTTGGGGCACATGGCTCACGCGCGTGGACCGGGGCAAAGGCATACTGAGGGCAAGTGAAGCAGGGCTGGCCACCGCATCCATCATCAGCGGGAGGGGAGACCGCTTTGAGCGCCATTCAACAATCAAGCGGGGCAAATGACTTGGTGTTTGTATGTCGTGCTACGGCTGTTCAACAATTGTCGCGAACGGACACGCACGTTCAGATATGCGTGTCAACTCTATATCAATTACACATTTAAGACTGTTATCGTATCATAGAGTGAAATACCTTAAATAATTGGACAATTTGTATATCGTTTATAGAATTATATTAATTGTAAAAGGCTAAATGCACGTTGTGATGGATCTGTTTGAGCGCTGCTCCTCATTTGATTGACTATCCAAGTTGGCTAGGCGGTCGAAGGTCAGAGACTTCTTCATTTCCTCACATCTTCCTCATCTCTCGCAGCTCCGCTTGCGCATTGCTGAAGGTCGCACACAATCCGTCTGTTCTTCGCTGCTCAACACCCCAATGCTCAGCATTCAGTCCATGGATGCATGAGCAAGATCGACTCCTTCACACTCCAGTCGAGGGACTCGGACGGCACCAAAAGGCCTGGTGCTCACCATGACAACCATACACTCAATTCATTTCAACGAACGCGAACGCTTCGCCAGCTACTGCCATCACAAAAATCGCCACCACCGCCGTCCAGTCATTGCCGCTCCGATGCGTAGACACTGCGCCACTGCTCGCTCTACCACCCGCCCGCGAAGTTGGCCAGGTCGTTGATGGTGTCGTGCGCGTAGTTCTCGCCGCGCTTCCACGTCACGTTGTACTGGAGCAGCGCCATGCCGACGCCAGTGCCGACGCCCTCGATCATGGAGCCCTCGCACGCCTCCGTCGCGAGGATGAACAGGTCCTTGCCAATTGGAATTGAATTCAGGCTCAAATAAGTTGAATGTCAACGCGAGTGAGATTCCTATTACTTCTGTCGACACCGTTCTGAGCTGAGGAAGACACGATGCCGAGTCGACGAGCTCAGCACGAGCTGCGCTGGGCCTCGCCGAAGATGACGGTCTGAATCGAGTTGGCGAGCACCGTCACGTTGGCACTGACACCCTCCTGCGTGAGGCTGACGCTCACGACGTGGTCGGTCGTGTCGCGGTTGGACAGGATGAGCGCCACCTGGTTGTCGGGCGTGGTGAACGCGACCTTGTCGACCTTGGCGAGCGCCGTGGTGGTTGGTGTGAGCAGAGCCAAGAAGCCCACATTACCGCCCCTTGGAAATGAAGGCGGCGGCTCACAAATTTCGTTCCTGTTCAGGAGCGTCCATGAGGCAGCGACGACCCGTGGCCAAAGATCCTCCTGGTGGCGACTTTTGGCGGATTCAAAATCTGATCCACCGACAAGAATGATATGTTGGCTGTGGCGGCGAGTGGCTTCGCCGCTTTCGATAGGCGAGGCCACAAAGATTTCGTCCTGCAGTCGACTATTTCAAGCGAGACCGCAACGATGGACGACTCTCCGGCACCAATGCCAGGAGCGGACTCGGCTATTGACGCTGCTGTGCATGCGACCGAGTTGAAGCAGAAAGCGGGTGGCGCCGTTGTGGTTCCCCAGCACGAGGTGCTACCTCACCTCTCAACGGCAGATGTCCAGGTCCAAGAAATCGTCGACCCCGCGAAGCCCCGACTGGAGCTGATTTTCCACACCAAGAAGCTGGAGAGTATGGCGTCTCTCATTGCCGTGGTCCTGGTCGTTTGGTGCGCGATCTTCATGGACCCACATAGCTGGACCACTTTCGAGTATGACGCAAGGGAGTATAGCATCGACGACGTGGTGGCAGATGCGAAGGATATCGACGAGTTCCTCGGCTTGATGCGCTCAGTGCTATCGAACGTTATCGGCGACCAACTGACAGCTGTCATCGCTGCTGTGTCCTCTCCAACTCACGTCCTCGACGATGGCCAGATGCCGACTGGATGGCGGATTTTAACGACGCTGATCCCCATCGCAGTTGGGCTTCCACTCTCTGGCTTCGATGCGCAGGTCCAGTTTGTGCGGTACCAAGTGGCGATTGGCACTCAAGACCTTGGCAAGTACGACATGCTGGTCAGCAGTGACGAGGTACTGAGCGGTGACCAAGACAGCGAGCTATTGCTCAGTACCGGGTCGATGTCGAGCAGCTTCGAAGCCAACGAGATCGAGTACTACAACGAAACCCTAGCAAGAAACTTATCTGACAGCCTCATGAATGCCACACATGCCAGCTCGGCTGATACCATTCTTCGCCGCGCAATGCTGCCACCGAGAAACCAGGTCCGCAGCTGCAGCATCAGCAGCGGCCAGCGGGGAAACGAGTACACAACTGTCGCGTACGACTTCATGACCAATGGCTGGCAATTGTTCGTGCTCTCGGAGGGCGTTGAACCAGAGAAGACGTTCACTGTCCCCGTCTCGGCCGCAACCGACACTGTGGCATCGAACTACTCGTTCAACGCAACCGAAGTCACCCGCATGCAGTCACTCTTCACGCGTGCCGCATTTCTGTATGCCGATTCAGAGTTGTTTGCCGACGCCATCGGAGACGAAGTTAACGGCGACGCGCTAAAGCAGCTCAAGCTCGACACGATCTCGTACGCGGAAGCGAACGCGACCGCCGATCCAGACATTGCAGATCTGGAGCAATACATACGCAACTACTTTGCAAGTCTCACTGCATGGCAAGACGTCATCAAAGCGACTGTGTCCGACATCGAGGTGGAGTACTCAGCCTTCAACCTCTCTGACCACGTCCAATTCGCTTCAATCACGCTGACCATCCCTATCGACAACACTGTCTGGCACCGCGAGCTTGCTGAGGTGAACGACGAGCTAGTCGAGCAAGCCACCGCGTGGCCCGGATCTGGAGACGTGGTGTACGAGATCGATGTCTCCAACGAGTGTGGGCCTCGCTCGTGTGGAGTGCAGAACCGCGGGTTGGCGCCGGAGCCCAAGGTCGTTGCGTTCGGTGACTGCAGCGACAGTGGCGGGTTCGATTGCAGCGGCGAGACCAGAAATGCATCGATGTGGCTCGCGGGTTTTGGAAGGCGCATTGAGGGAAAAGCACTCGACCTTCTCGAGTCGTCGGACCCGAAGCTTCGGAAGGCGACCTTGCGCAACCCACGCGAGTTCCACCAAGTGACCATGGGGTACCTGACGTTTGACTTGGAAGATCTTGACAAGGCTTACAATGCGGAGTGCCGCGCAGACTCATGTCTGGGCTTGCGCTTCCCATTCTACGATGCCAGTGTCGACCAGACCAGCGCTCTCCTTGTTGGCTTCACCAACACACCGATGATAGACTTTGGGTCCAGCTTCGACCTGCACGTGGACGCCGACTCGTGACTCGGTACACCACCGGAACGAGAGTTGAGTACGAGATCTTGCAGCCAAGCAACTTTGACGTCTACAACTGGACGGAGGCACTGAAAGGCGAGAATTGCTCGGGTCTTATGGAGCGGAGTATCATCACGAACGACTTGAACCACCTATTCATAGAAGACCCGCTGCAGACGACATACACGGCAGGGCTTTTCTTCGTCTTCCAAGACGCGCGGGCGGCCAAGCTGGACACGTTCTCGAATGGCGAAGAGTTCCTCGAGCTGCTCGGCAGCGACAAGTGGTACGGCGTATCGCTCGTCGTGCCGGTTTGGCAAGGGGGAGTCGGCATCTTCTGTGGCGGATTGCTTCTCGTTCTGCTGGTCGGGTCATTCATGAATCACGAGAAGAATATGACCCGGCTTGCGTCTGCGCCGCTGAACCATCCGAGCGTCCTGATACGTGCACTCGCTGACTCGACAGTATTCCCTAGCGCGTACATCGACGTGAAGGCTACGCTTCCTGCAGAGAACAGCAAGAGCGTGCTCCTGCGTGGCATCGATATCTGCTCGGTCGCATTCGGCCCTGTACCCCCGGACAGAGAAATCTCCACCAGCACGATCATCATTCAGCAGGACACGAGTCCGAAGAAAGAGACCACGGGCTAACTGTGCGGGGCGACGAGAGGACTTGTGCAGCCTGGAAGTGAACTGAGCGGCAGGTTCAGCTTGACGAAGATCATTGAACATGGATTGCTTTCACGACATGACTGAGGAACAAACACAGTCGAATGTTGCTACCGAGTCGTTATGGTTTTCTTCCGCGCGAGCATGACGTCCAGGCAATCCGCTGCCTACTCCAGAGACGATGCTCACGCTGATCTGCTCCAACTTCGCAGCACCTGTCCCAACACCGGCAGTTGAGCACTCCTTGATTGGCGAGAGCTTGGTTGTGTTGCTCGCGAGTCGCTCGAGGCTCAGCGAAGCTTTGTACCCCAGTTTCTCGTCCGTCGACCGGGTACGAGCAATACGCAGCAGCGCCTGGATCCCGCCTTCCATGCGATGAGCTGGGAAATCTCATAGTTGGCGTCCGACTTCAGCAATGTAAGTCCGCGTTGTGCAGCGGCTTCCTGTGAACGGCCAGCATGACGATGTTAGCCTGCAGCTCCCCGAGCTCTACAAGTCACACCTAATTGTCGGTGTTGAGTGCCAAATGCACAAGCGCTATCGTCGCGAACTTCAGGCACACGATGTCAACAATCAGTCCATGGTGGATAAGCAAGGGTTCCTCCACAGACCGGTGCATGGGCTCAGACGACAACAAAATCCTTAATGACTTATCACGACAACCATGCATTCAATCCTTGTCAACGAACGTGAACGCTCCGCCAGTGACTGCCACTGCAAAAGTCGCCAGCACCACCGCCCAGACATTGCCGCTCCGGCGCGTCGACACTGCGCCGCTGCTCTCGCTACCGCTTCCCGCAGTTCCACCTTCACTATCGCTGCCGCTGCCGCTCGCCAGCAGCACAGTCAGGATCGCGTTCCCGGGAATCGACAGCGACGCTTGCTTGTCCTGCTGTTCAAAGCGCACGGCGATCTGCTTGGCGTCCGCGTCGCGGTTGGAGACGATGAGGACGACGGACCCGTTGGGCGTCAGGAACGCCACCCGGTCGACGTTCTCGATTGCTGACGAGTTGCTGGCGCTCGCATTGAGCGAGACCTGCAGCGACCCAGGCGGCAGGAACTTGGAGAAGTGGCCCATCACGTAGTACATGGGCTGCTTGTAGAACTCGGCGCCGCCCTCCTCATCGACCAGAATCGGCGCGTCGACGTCGTTGAGAGCCCAGTTCGGCCCGCCGCTCGTGTTGAGGTACAAGTTCCAGTCCGTCCACCCGCCAGCAAAGTTGGCCAGATCGTTGATGATGTCGCGCGCGTAGTTCTCGCCGCGCTTCCACGTCACGTTGTACTGGAGCAGCGCCGTGCCGACGCCAGTGCCGACGCCCTCGATCATGGAGCCCTCGCACGCCTCCGTCGCGAGGATGAACAGGTCCGGGTACTCTGCGTGGAACGTTGCCAGGTCGTCGAAGTTGCCGAAAAGCTTGGAGATAAAGTCGACGTTCTTGTACCAGTGGACGCCGACGCCGGAGACGTACTGCCTCGCGTCCTCGTCCACGAGCGATGCGTTCCAGGTGAGCAGCAGGTCCTTCTGGTCGTCCATCATGATGATCTTGACGTCCGGGTTGTTCTCCTTGAGCGTCGGCCCGAGGTTCAACTTGATGAAGTCGCGCTCGTCCTCGTCCGTCATACGCAGGCTCTGGAAGCCGTGGATGACAATGGGCTGCTGGTACGGCTCGTTCTGGGTCGTCACCGCCCAGATCGGGATACCCTCCGCCTCGTACGCGCTGATAAACTTGGAGTAGTAGAGCGCGAGTGCCTGCCAGTACTCGCCGCCGGCCGTGCCGTTGATGGCACAGTTGACCGTTGTGTTGCCGGTCGTGAGCCACACTGGCGGCGCCCACGACGACGCGAACATGGTCACGTTTCGGCCGTCTCCAGCCGACACGTTGAGTGCGCGCTGGATGAACGCGAGCTTGTTGGATTGCGGCGCGCGGTCGGCGTCGATGCTGAAGTTGGCCATCTCAAAGTCGCCGACCGAGTCGTCGTTGTACGAGTACACGTGCGTAGAGAAGTCGGTGGATGCGATGGGGATCCGCCCGAGCGTGTACGCGAGCCCGTCGTCCGAGAAGTAGGCGTCCACCAGCAGCTGCTGCACGGCGGCGTCCATGAGGTACACGTTGATGGCCGCCGCGTCCGTGAAGGCGCCGCCGAAGCCGATGATCTCCTGGTACGTCGCGGCCGAGTCGATCACGAACTCGGCGGTCGAGGCGCCGTCCCCGCTGCCGTCATCGGTCTGCAGCGCCACGGTCGAGTACGCGAGGCGGTCGCCGGCCTGCGATGTCTGGAACACGCCCAGCTCATCGCCCGTGAGCATCAGGTACTCGCTCGAGACCGAGTCGCAGCTCGAGGCGTTGCACACGCACACGCCGTCGATGAACTGCTCGTAGCGGGTCGACCAGGACGAGCACTCGCCGGCCGCGGACGCAGTCGCCAGCCGTCCGAGCGCCACAGCGGACGCGAGCAGCTTCATGCGGACGTCCGAGAGCATTGCCAATGGCCTGAGCGACTCGCGTTGCCCCCGAACCGCCAGTCGAGAGCGGGAAGAGCAGTGCGGAGGCCACGCAGCTGGTGATTGCAGCGCGGAGCGAAGCAGAGACCAGCCAGTGCCACAGTCGTGACCGAGAGATGCCCGCGAGCGGAACAGACGGTCTGCGACGCGCGCCGCCACGACGGACGCGCATGGGATTTGGGAGGTTCGCGGCAGCTGAGACCGACTCCGATCTGATTCAGGAGGACTCGTTGGTCGCTTCAACTTGGACAGGTGCTTAGTTATCCAAACTGACAGTCTGTTGAGTTACACTGTGCGAGTATCGGACAAGGCGAACGTGCGAGACATCAGTTGGCTTTCAACGCGAGCATTCCACATCATGACTTTTCGTGAGATTCCAACCATTAGCGTTGACAACGTTCTGCGCTACGGAAGGCTCGATGCCGAGTCGACGAGCTCAGCACGAGCTGCGCTGGGCCTCGCCGAAGATGACGGTCTGAATCGAGTTGGCGAGCACCGTCACGTTGGCGCTGACACTCTCCTGCGTGAGGCTGACGCTCACGACGTGGTCGGTCGTGTCGCGGTTGGACAGGATGAGCGCCACCTGGTTGTCGGGCGTGGTGAACGCGACCTTGTCGACCTTGGCGAGCGCCGTGGTGGCATCGGTGGTCAGCGTTAAGTCGACGCGCACCGAGTCCACTGGCAGAAACTTGGCAAAGTGGCCCATGGCGTAGTACATGGGCTGCTTGTAGAACTCGGCGCCGCCCTCCTCGTCAACGAGGATCGGCGAGTCGACGTTGTTGTCGATCCACGTCGGGCCGCCGCTCGTGTTAAGCGCCAGGTTCCAGTCCATCCAGCCCGTGGCGTAGTTGTCCAGGTCGTGGATGATGTCGCGCGCGTAGATCTCGGCGCGCTGCCAAATGGTGTCGATGCCCCCAAGAAATTTCACACCCGAGCCTGTGCCGACAACGTCCGGCAAGTATCCTTCACACGCTTCCGTCGCGAGGATGAACACGTCCGGGTACGTCTCGTGGAACGTCGTGAGCGCGGAGAAGGCACCCAGGTAGGCCGTGATCAAGTCCAGGTCCTGGTACCAGTGCACGCCGAGTCCCGAGACGTACTGGCGCGCCTCCTCGTCTACGAGCGCGGCGTCCCAGTCCGGCAGCAACGTCTTCTGGTCGTCCATCATGATGATCTTGACGTCCGGGTTGTTCTTCTTGAGCGTCGGCCCGAGGTCAAGCTTGATGAAGTCGCGCTCAGTGGTCGTGTTGAAGCGCAGACTCTGCCAGAACTTCGTCGCACCCGCCTGGATGGTCGGCTCGTTCTGGGTCGTCATCGCCCAGATAGGGATGCCTTCGGCCTCGTACGCAGTCAGGAACTTGGAGTAGTAGAGCGCCAGGGCCTCCCAGTACTCGCCGCCAGGGTAGCCCTGGACGCTGCAGTTGATGGTCGAGTTCTCGTTGGTCATCCAGGCCGGCGGCGCCCACGACGAGGCAAAGAAGCGCATGGAGCGCGAGTTCTTGGCGACCGCGCGCTTGATGAACTCGATCTTGCCGCCCGCGGTCTTGTCCATGTCGATGGAGAAGTTGTCCATGGCCAAGTCGCCCTCGACGTCGTTGTACGAGTAGATAGTGAGCGAGAAGTCGGTGGACGAGATCGGGATGCGGCCGAGCGTGTACTGCAGGCCCGAGTCGCCGAAGTAAGCCTCCAGCAGGTCCTCCTGCAGCGTAGATGACAGCAGGTTGAGGTTGATGGCAGCCGCGTCTGTGAAGGCACCGCCGAAGCCATTGATCGCCTGGTACGTGGTCGCCGTGTCGATAGTGATGTCAGCGCCGTCGGTGCTGTTGCTCGAGAGCGAAATGGTCGAGAAGTCAAGGCGGTGGCCCGCCTTGGACGTCTGGAACACGCCGGCTTCGCCGCTCTGAAGGAACAGGTGCCCGTTGTAGATCGAGTCGCAGTCCGAGGCCGTGCAGACGCACACGCCGTCAATGTCCTGCTGGTAGCGGTCCGACCACGTCGTACAGTTGGCGGCCGCGTCCGTCGGCGTGGCCAGCGCGGCGAGCGCCGCCAGCGCCAGCGCCAGCGGAGGGATGACAATCATGGCTTGGACGGAGTCTGTACAACCGATCTGGAGGGTGTTAAGCAGCTCGGGACGGTGGCTGGGCCGCGGCGAGTTGGGAAATGCGACAGCAAGACACCGAGAGGGCGAACGCTGGCTGCCGCGGAGCTGCTGCTTCGCCTGCGTCTCGAGGCTTGACCGAGGACGTGGGTCGACACTGCGACTTTGTCACGTTGCCAGAGTGGTACGGTGTATCCGCCAAGCGTGTCAAGAGATGCGCATTGTCAGTTCTCAGGTATACATCGAATAGCATCCGAGACGTATACTGAAGTCTGGTGGACCCCAGACTGGTCGAAGAGGTCCGACGGAAGCTGCTGCAAACGGCACCTATCATCAAGATCCGAGCGACGTGTCGTGCACGAGCATTCGCCATCAACCGCCAGGGATCCGCGCCTCTTTGAGCGGCGGAAGAGTTGCCCGTGGATACACCACCCCGACTGAGAGACGCCGCGCGGAGGATCCCTCGAGGTCAGACCAATTACAACTTGCAGCATACGAGACGCCTCGCCTCGGCGTCCGTAAACGCCGCGAGCAATTTGTTTACCTCGGCGCTCTTCCTTGTCAGCGACAGAAGCAGGAGCGAAGCAGTCGGCGCGAGTCTGGGCGTGAGTGCCCACCGCGAGTGCGACTGTCGTCAAGGTCCGATCACCGCCAAAGGCTATTTCTCTGAAAGTATCCGGATGTGTATAGATTCAGATCGATTATCCGGATGCTTCAACTGACTGGAGAGCTCCAGTCCCCAATCTGAGGCACCAGCGATCCATGCCTCCTAGCAAGACTCGCTGGGAGTTGTTCGGACGAGACCAAGGTGTTCGATGCCGCTGCACTAGCGGTAGGACCGGCGCTGAGTGGTGGAGAAGAGCGGCACGCCCTTCTTGGCCGCCCCCTTCTTTTTCCCGCCCGCCTGAGCGCTCGCCATGGCGGCCCAGTCGACCGACGAGGACGCCGACTGGCCCCACGCATCCGGCGGCGAACCAAACAGCGCGCGACTGGCGTCACGACTAGGCATCGCACCCAATTGTGGCGACGGAACGCCGCCAAGCGGTGGGTAGTACCCGGAGTTGCGCGTGATAGTCGCGAAGGAGCCGTCGTCGTGTCCAATGCCTTCAAACGACGGAGAGCGCGACGAAGACAGCGGAGGAGAGCGCCACGACGCGTCCGCAGCTGCAGCGGCCACTTCGTCACCACTCTCGAAGTAAGCGCCGTCGTCACCAGCGATGTCGACTTCCTGGAACGCGCTTGTTAGCTCTGCAGGCGCTGGCCACAAGGCACTGTCCTCCTCTGCGAGCGAAAACGCCGGCAGATTGCGGAGATGGCCAAACGCTGGCGACGCGGCGCTTGCAGCAGCTTCAGCTTGGCGCTGCCTCTCCCTCTGCTTGCGGTACTTGGTGCGCTTCTTCATCTCCGCACGGAAGCTCTCGAGCGTCTCCGGGGAGAGCTGGTTCGCCAGGTCGACCTCGCAGATGTAGAAGTCGCAGAAGCGAGGCAGGTGGCTCAAGAAGCGGTAGCGCTTCTGTGCCTCCTCGTCCATCACGGCGTGCTCAACATCGAGAACGCGCCCGCCCACCGTCTCCGGAAGAAAATGGTGGCGCTCGAAGGTTGGGGCTCCGTACGAGACGCACCCACCAGAGTCCGTACTGCCGGTCCCCACCCCAGCGGCGCTGTCGGATGAAGCCCATCCAGACAGATCGTTTGACGAGTTCGATGGCGGAGCACTGGCTGCGCCATTACCCGTATCCTTGGCTGCTTGGTGCTGCGGCGAGTACTCCTTCATCAGGCACTTCATGTTGATCGGGTGCAGCACGACGTAGCTCCCGTCCGCAATCTGGTAGAACGAGTAGGCGTCTCCCGCACTGTCGTCATCAGCCCCGCGACGATTGCTCTTGCCCTTGCCCGTCCCACCATCCACGTGACCATCAGAGCTCCCGTTGTCCTGATGCTCCAGCTCTGCGAGCCGCCCGGAGGTCGCGCGCATTGCCTCTTCAACGAACGGCAAGCTGTCGATGTCACCGCTGCTGCGGTACTCGGCGTCAAGCGACTCGAGGTCGCGCATCTCGGACAGCACCACCTGCGTCACGTACTCGGGCGTCGACTCCAGGATGCGCGAGAACGCCGCTGCACGGTCGTACACGCTCGGGATCCCGGCATTCCGTGGCGTCGGAGCACGACCGCCAACCGGACGGAGCATGGGGAACATGCTCGCCTTCGACCGCTGGAGGAACTGGAACGTGACCTGCGAGTCGACGCGCGGTGGGAGGTGCACCTTTTCGAGCCGAACGCTGCGCAGTTGGCCCTTCTGGACCGACTCAAAGCACATGGGACAGCGTCGCCAGTACTTGTCCGTCATCGACAGGTAACGCAGGATGCACGGCCAGCTGCTCAGCCGTCGGCAGCGTTAGTTGGCATGAACGAAGGACAGACGTAAAGCTGAGAAACACGACGGCTTACCAGAAGATATGGCCGCACTTGGTGATCTTTGGCGCGCGCAGGTCGTCCATGCAGATCGGGCACGTCACGGCGTTGTCTTCGTCGTACCAGAGCAGTACCTGCTCCACCGACTTCCCTGATCGACGCGTCACAGGCCACGCTCGGTTAGACCCGTGGGCGCCCACTTTTTCATCCAGGATGGCAGCCGTACATTCCGTCAGCGCCTCGAGGTCCCACGTGGGCACAGCAGCGCTCGTGTCCAGCTGGGAGATGACGAACCGGTAGCTTCACGCCCCAAACAAAGGACAGTGATGGATGAGTTAGACGGCGCAGAGTACGAGGCCAATGGCGGCAACGTACTTGGCGTGCAGATACTCGCTCTGCGTGCGCGTCTCTCCGTGCGTCTTCTTCTTGCGCGCGTGTACGGGCCGCTCGCGCTCTGGCAGCGAGAAGTTGAGCAGGTGGTTGGCCGTCACGCCGTTGCGCGTCGCTCGCGCCTCGTAGTCGAGCTGCTTCTTCTGCATCCGCGAGCGGCGGGTATCACCGTCCGTCAGCCTTGCACAGATGACACGCGCTAGGCCATTGGCGCTTACTCGTACCTGCTCGCGGCGCGGGCCTTTGCGGCCGCTGGCGCCGGCGCTGCCTCGGTTGCTGGCGTTGCCGCTTCGGTTGTTGTTGTTCCTGCTGAGGTCACCAAAGATCCGTCAGATCCTCTCGAGAATGAACGCCTTCCGCAGCCGTGACGCCCACTGCGGCGCTGTACCGAGCGCTGCGCACCTCATGCTGCTGGCGTCTAGTCTCTAGTGTGAAGGGTAGTGGGCGTTTGAGGCGCCGCGGATAAATACGATGGTAAATAGGGATGGAGGGAGGGCGTCTTGCGTCTGGCTTGGAGGCGGAGGCGGTCGTCTGCTACGGACGATCGGGGGAGCGCGAGGGGCGGGAGCGGAGGCGCTCGGGACTGGAGGAAGCGGCTGGAGGAGACGGCTGGAGGAGGAGGCAGCGCGGCGGCGGCGGCGGCACTCACACGGATGCTCGGGCTCGGATGCCGGCGTCTTTGTGAGTGCCGGTCCTTGACCTCGTGCACAGATTCGACCTGAGCAGCTCCGTGTTAGATAGACGCTCGCAGATTGGCTATATTATTGTTTTATACATTTACAGCGAATCATCTTGATCAATTAGAACCACATACTGTTTTGATTGGGTTAAAAAGCGTGCTTTCATCTAATGAAATTCGTCTGATACGCTGTTAGGAGCGCCAATGAGCACTCCCAAACCCAGCAAAGTTCACAGCCAAGCGGACGGACAGTCGAGATGGCGGAGGCGTCCGAGGTGGCGCGCATGTACCGGCGCATCCTCAAGCTGGCGCAGCGCTACCCGAGCATCAAGCGGGACGCGATCGTGCGCGACATCCGCGCCGAGTTCCACGAGAACAAGGCGCTCACGGACGCGCAGCAGGTGCGCGAGAAGCTCATGGCGGCGCGCGCCGGCATCCAGGAGCTGTCCCAGTACGCGTCGCTGCACGCGTCCGCGCTCGACTGGCGCGTCGAGGTGGGCCGCAACGCGCTGCCCACGCCGGCACCGGCAGTGGGGGGCGGCGCCGTGCGCACCAAGACGGTCGGCAGTGGCAAGCGCGAGGCGTAGCGAGGCAGGAGAGCGAACACTCAGTACAGCGCAGCGTTGCTCGACTCGTGTGTCGTGTTACTTTACAGGCGGGCAGCGCGTGCAGCCCCGGCAGCACTGCTCGCACACGGGCCCGAGCTGCGTCTGCGGGACGAGCACGACGTCCCCCGTGAGCTTGGACGTGGTCATGCTGAGGAACTTGCTCACGGACTCGTCCTCCTCCGCTGTCTGAACGTCCGATGCAGCGGTCTTAGCAAACCGCTTCTCCACGGGCACCCTATTCATCCGTGGTCTTACCGAGAGCACGATCGGGACTGTGTCGTCCTCGCTGGGGAAATAACCGAACCAGTAGGTCTGCAAGGCGCTCGAGGGCCACCCGTGCGGGTTGGCGGACGCCGCGATCAGCGAGAGCACCTCCTGGAACATGAGCGTGCGCCTGACAGAGGCATCAGATGGCGACCTTGGACAGTCAACCACGGGTGACTGCAGCGACTGCCCCACCTGATCATGTTGTTAACGTTCTTCAGCTCGATGCGCGGCCGCAGCTGCGCGAACGTGACGGTGTCGACCTCCTTGTCGTCGACGTTCACGGTACCGACCACCGGCAGTAGCCCGCCCTGCGACCGCGACGACTCGTCATCACCAGGCTCGGACTATGACGCAACAAGCGGAGGAAGGAGCACCGACCTCGCTCGTGCCCACGAGGAACGAGTTCTGCTCGCGCGGGTCCGACGGGAACGTGAACACGCGCACCTTGACGCGCACCATCGCCGTGTCACGCCGCTCTCCACCCGCGTTCCTGTCGTTTGCCAACCTGCAAGGCGAGAGATCGACGACGCTATAAATACACGAGCAGCTCGCACGTGACTTGCTCCACATGACCACAAACCACACGAACCATCCATGATTCGCACGAGCGATATCCACCAGTCGCCCAAGCAACCAAACGACAAGCGAAAGAATTGGCAAGCAAGCAAGTCGTGTTGGAAATTGCAACGCAGTCGAGGGTTCCCACCGTCACTAACGCACATCATTCGGTAAAACTACAGGAGCTTTTTATGGTCTGCTTTCACACTTAAATATCGGCTCGGACGCGGCCGATGCGCGGTCGATCCGGGTTGGAGAAGGAGGAAAAGGCGGCACTCGACAGGCGGCGAGGGCAGGCACTCATTCCATGTGCCGAGACGCCCTCAACGGCAGATTGCGCGCGTCTGTAAAGGCAGCGCGCGCTACGAGCCACGGCGATTCGATTGGGCTCGCCGCCGTCTCGCTGTCCGCTTTTCGCTCCAGATCTCCATCCGGTCGGATCGCGGTCATCGTCGCCGTCCGCTGCGCTTGAGGGAGGCGCCTAGATGAAGGCCCAGCCCGATCGCTCGAAGGCGGTCGACGCGTCCGGCTTCTTGTCGTCCAGCGGCAGCGAGGACGCGGCGCCGAAGCGCTTCTCGGCCGACGAGGCGTGGCGGCCCTCCACCAGCGGACGGGCGATCACGGACTTGAGCTGGTCGAGCATCTCGAAGGGAGTGGCTTGCTTGCTTGGGTCGAGCGTCCGAATGACGAAGACGAGGCAAATTGGGAACTGAGAGCGCAGCGATTGGCATCGGCCGCCCGGAACGCCGAGGAGGAGCCGACGCGGCAGGTGAGAAGACTTGCGATTTGTATGGACAGGAGGAGAAGTGAACCTGCTTGAACGAGCAGCTCCACGTCCGTCGACGCGACGCGTCGCAGGTCGAATCACGAGCCGCCGCCGATTGAAAACCCAGGCACCGCACCTCTATCTCTCGATCTTCAACGTCTCGACGAGGGTCGACTCTGCATAGCTGCACCTTTAACAAACTGTTATACAAAATACCCCGCAAAAATCATAATGATGTGGACCGCCCATACTGTCGAGGGAAGGGATGCAGTTCAGCGCGCTGATTGGCTGAACAGGCGGCATGGAAACGAATGCGGTGATCGCGGCGCGTCACCGGTGAGCTCACCTATTCCTTCTCGGCCGCTGATTGGCTGATTCGAGACTGTAACGCTTCCGTTGGCACCTCTTCAAGATCGAGCATCATTCTTTCGCTCCGGACTTTTGAACGGCATTGAGGTTGACGTCGTGAAAATCTTTACCCCGTCTGGTTGCATTTGAAGCGCAAAGCAACCTGGGTTTAGAGTTGGAATCATTGCCGGAAAATGGGGTTGCAGGCGGCAAAGACGCAGCGGAAATTCTTGGCGAGAGGACGCGGGCGAGCGGCGAAGACGCAAGGCGAAACTGCGGGGCGACCGTGTTGAATGCGGAAAAACACGCGACGAGGCGTCCAATCTCGCGTTTGACGCCATGACGCGCGCTGATTGGCGCGACGTGTTTCTTCCGCGTGGCTTGCGAATCAACGGATGAGGAGAACATTCTGGTCTTCCCTGATATCAATCTTTTCATTTGTGATACATGTATAAATGAATATGTTGAGGCGAGATCGGTCTATATAACTCTATTGAAAATAACCTCAAATAATGAATAATCATATATTATTAATTAAACATTGTGTCTCTAAAATCGAAGATAAACTGTTCGAGCGGTGAGCCGCTTCAAAGTCCAGCGCGGGAAGCACAACTTCAACGTGGCGTGCTGGGCAACGCGTTCCCGCCAAAACGGACGAAGATTGAGTGCATTCATGGTGGCCATTGGATGCTGAGCGGGTCAGCGAGGAATGGAGACTCGCTGCGGTCGTTGTGGACTACCAACCCGGGCCGATTCGCCGAAGAGAGGCTCTGCGTCGTGGTGGGCACGGCGTGGCACTCGCATCGGAGGACCAGCAGCAGACGGAATGGACATGATTGACAAGCATGGGAGCGTGTGGAGGCGATACGTACGCGGGTACGACCCTTGCTAGAAATGCAGCGGGAGAATGGAAGCGTGTCGATGGTGCATGCTGCTTCGGTGCCGATTGCTTGGCGATCTTGACATCCTCAGAGACGGAGAGACGCGCTCGGGATCGAGCGCCTCCAAGCAAACCTTCGGGGACATCCATGGCAGTGTTGGCGGTCTTGCAACCGGCGACTCCAGCCTCCAAGCAGCGGCGAAACGTTTGTTCTGCGGCCAAGCAGCTTGCAAACTTGTCGAGGTGCTTCGCCTCTTTGCTCCGACCAAGCAGAAGCCCTGAGAATTGCTGGATATCAAGTCCCAGCGAATTCCTGTAGTCGCAGCTAGAAATGCAGCGTCCAACAGATCGCTTCAACCGTCAGCAAGCAATCATCACACAGGAACGACACAATGTGCAATGGAAGGCATCGTTGTAGCGTCTTTGTAAGATCGATTCTGTTCCCAAGTCTGTTCGCTTCCACATGTACTCCCCCCCCCCGACCACTCGTCGTGATCTCCGCTAGTCCGTGAACATATGGAGTGGCTGGTACACGCTCTGGCTATTCCGGCGCCGCCACACGCGAACGCCGATCGCGCCAACTGCTAGCAGAACCCCTGCCACCAGTGCGGCAACAAGAATGTTGACAGTGGTGGGCAGCACTGTAATCTGTCGTGACATCTCGCTGAGCTCGCTTGGTATCTGGTTGCTTCCCGCTGAAGTCAGAGATGGTGACGACGGCTCGGGTTGCGAGCTATTAACGCTAGCCGAGGCGTCGTGCGATCCAGAAGGTGAAGGCGATGTGGCTTTCGGAGGAGCCCTTGTTCTTCTCTTTCGCGACCGAGGCGGGCTCGGGGTTAATGTCGGCAGCGACGAAAGCGATCCGGTCCCCACAACATCGTCGTCGGCTGAAGGATCACCGCCGCTTGACAGGCTGCGCGAATCGACTGCACTTTCCCTAGACTCGGTCGTTTTGTGTTGCTCACCCGTGCCACCTACTTGGTCACGATCGCCGACGCCGGAGGCGATGAGTGATCCTGACATTGACGTCTTCACCCCAGTTGCGTTGCCGACTTCATCTCCATCGAGCGACGAAGATCGTGCTGAACTGCTTGAGCCAGGTTGATCTGAGATCGGTCTTGCCGCGGGCGCTTTTCCCTCCCCGACGGCAGATTCGTCACTGGAGATCTCGGTAGAGCCTGACGCGTTCGGTCTTGAGCTCGCGTCTTCGCCAGTCCTGGCTCCCGAATCGTCTGGATCTTCCACTTCAGATGAATTGTGTCGTTCTGGAGTCGATGCTCTTAGTATGTTCGTCGGAGTTGGGACTATCGGTCTCGAAGGCGTCAAGACGCTCCAACCAGAGCCACCACGATGATCAGCTGCGTTGTGCTTCGCGATCTGCTCGTCCAGATACTCGTCGAAGCACACCTTGATCAACGCGTCCAGCCCCTTCACCGCTTTCACGTTAACGAAAAGCGCTGCTTGGAAGCGCACAAAGCGAGCGAAGCGGTCGCCTCTGTCTCGTAGATGTCGTAGGAGATCGACTTGGTGCGCCGCCGGCAAATCGCACTTGTAAATCTCCATCACCTTTTGCTCGAGCTGATATCGGAAATTCGGGCATACGCAGTCGCGAAGTTGAGCCTGAAGGTCGATGGTAGTGTCGAACTCCTTGCCTGGGCAGAAGTAGCTTGCGGTCTTGCTCACAGCAGCAGCCCCGATATCCTCGAAAGGGCCCAAGAGGTTGTGCAGTTCGTCGTAATGCTCCATCGTCTCCACGGTGATCAAATTGCCAGGGTAGAAGATGTCGGATCCCACCTTCGTCTTGCACATATGACCTTCTCGAGTTGTCATGAAGCCCGCAGCGAGTGGCGTCAGCCTTGCGAGTGACACCACAACAACCAAGAGCAGCATCGATCGCCACACTCGCCCTAAGGGGTAGCGAATGAGCCGCTTCATGACCGAGAACGGCTCGTTGAGTGCCTTCGATGACTGCACTCGTGCTGCTTGTGCTTGATCTGAAGTGTGTGGAGGAAGAGTCGCCACGGAGAGCCTGGCGAGTCGTCAGGACCCAAAAGTCGCCAGGTCCGTTCAAGTATCTTTGAGAGCCGACACTGGAACAAGCGAGCGCGCTGAGAGACTTGGTTCCGCACGATGCTCTTCCTTCTCGCGGCACTCTCACTATTGACTTTGCTGCCACGCGCTACGACGTCTGAGCCAGCTGGACCGCAGCTCAACACCAACCAGCATCCAACTCTGGGATTTGGCGAGTCCAGGAGCAACGATACGTTCTACGTTGTGGATATCTTGACGCAGCTCAGAAACTTCGCGCATCTCAACAAAACGCTGAACGGGTTGGTTGAGGAGCATCGCGACGTGAACAGCATTGGCAACGACTGGGACGTAGTGCATGGTGCTAATCAACTGGCTAGAAGCACCTTGGCGGTGCTGCAGAGCGTGCGCTCATGGTCTGATCCAATGGTGAACCAGATTCAAGAGGTGGCAAAGGTTGACAACTTGGGTAACCCTCAGCTACCGTCCTGGTTGCGAACAGCGGAAGACATGCAGACAGCGTCTGAGTCCTGGATGTGTGCGTTCGTCACGTCCGCGTTCACCACAACCGTCATGGACCGCAACGGCGACGCCTGGCTCTTCAGCGACGCCTTTGACAACAATTTGGCGGCTCTCGACCGTGCGATCGCGCGTGGGTTTGATGCGGCGTACCACAGCTCGCGTTTCCACTGCTTCGTGTTCTACGAGCCGCTGCTGCCGGTGTTTGACGAATTTTACAAGCGCTGCATCGGTGACAAACTGGATGATCTACATCGCGTCCGAGCAAACTGACAAGGTTGACCAACTTCAAGCTGACCCGGCGGCTCGACATCAACGGCACAGCGGCTCTCACTTCCCTCACTCATTGGAGGTGCGCTTATCTTGCGAACCTGAACCTATACCTCCGCGGTCAAAAGGCTGACACTCTGCTTCCTAGGCTCTTCACTCCTGAATTCCCACAGATTGACCTTCGAAGGTGACAACAGATCTTGTGTCAGCAAAGCTTCTCGCTCAAATGAAAGTGTCAATTCGCTGTTGCCCAACTGCTGCTGATGCTCTGAGCACTCTTTATTGTTGTTCGGCTAAATGGTTGTTGCTACCTACAACACCACGTTGCAGGTTGCAGCGGGTCGACTTGGCGGTCGCTCGCCGAGCTACTTCGTATGAACATGGTTCTTGAACCTTCCAATAGCCGCATACTCACACAGTGAGCGAAAGCACGGTTGGGCTGGAGAATCCACACACTTCGATTGAATTAAATCAATTCCAGCCTTCCGGCGACTGGAAAAGCGACACGAACGAGCGCGAGCAAAGGAGCGGACCACGGCGCACATCGCCGGCAACGGCGACAAGTTATCTACAACAGACTCGTGGAGGAGAGCTCAAGACGGATCCATCGAAGACTGACTCGCCGTCGCTCGCGGTAGTGCCGTTCGACAAGTGGGTGCGCAACGTGTTCTCCTTTCGCGCGGCAATCCCAGTGGTGAGTGATGTGAATGGCGGGTCGGTGAACTCGAGGCTCACCGTATTTATGACGGCTACGTCATGAAAGCTCGATGAGTATCTGTCGTCGATTCATGAGGATCGTAGTTAGTCGTTCCTCTTTCAGCTCGCTGAAAGTTCTATGGCGAGAACGGAGAGACGGCGAGTGGCTGGTACTCGTTCAATTGGTTGCGCTGCTGGAAAGCGCGCACCACAAACGCTCCGATGGCGATCACCACTGAGCCCAGCAGCACCGCAACCAGCAACGTCACCGTCTTTGACAAAGCTGTGACCTGCCGCGCCATCTCGGTGATTTCGCTCTCTGCATACCCATTTGATGCCAGCGTTGCTTGCGGTGCTGAATTTGGAGGCGAGCTTGCAAGCGACTCGTTGTCGTGGATAGGAGCTGACTGTGTCGAAGCAGGCGCTGACGGAGAAGGAGTCTGTGTCGTCTCCTTCGGGGGCCTCTTCGTCCGGGGTTTACTCGGCTTGGCAGCGTTCAAATCCACTGTAGGAGTAGCTGCAGGAACTGTGCCGTGACCATCATCGACTTGGGTTCCATCAGACCCTTTGTTCATCGTCGTACTGTCAGACATCGTTGCCTCTGGACCTTGCCCTGTCGCCGTTGGCTTGGGGATTGGCGACGATGCGTCTGGCATCTTTGTCGGCTTCGACGGCTTTTCATCAGTCGTTGATGGATTCCCAGTGCCCAAATCCAGACCGCTGGTGTCCTTATCGCCCTCAACCACGCCGAAGCGAGCGATTTGCTCGTCCAGATACTCGTCGAAGCACACCTTGATCAACGCGTCCAGCCCCTTCACCGCTTTCACGTCAACCAAAAGCGCTGCTTGGAAGCGCACAAAGCGAACGAAGCGGTCGCCTCTGTCTCGTAGATGTCGTAGGAGATCGACTTGGTGCGCCGCCGGCAAATCGCACTTGTAAATCTCCATCAGCTTTTGCTCGAGCTGATATCGGAAATTCGGGCATACGCAGTCGCGAAGTTGAGCCTGAAGGTCGATGGTAGTGTCGAACTCCCTGCCTGGGCAGAAGTAGCTTGCGGTCTTGCTCACATCACCAGCCTTGATATCCGCATCTGGGCTCATAAGGTTGTGCAGTTCGTCGTAATGCTCCATCATCCCCACGGTGATCAAGTTGTGAGGGTAGTAGATGTCGGATTCAACAATTGTCTTGCACATATGACCTTCTCGAGTTGTCATGAAGCCCGCAGCGAGCGGCAGCAGTCCTGCGAGGGACCATGCAATGATTGCGACCATCGCCATTGAGAACCTTCTTCGCCACAGTCGACCGGGGGAACAGAATCCTTTCGTCAGCTCTCTAACAGCTCGACGCTCTACTTCGCAACGTGCGCTCCAAACCAAGAGTGACGAGGATGTCAACCCTGTGCGAGATCTCATGCTATTTTCTTCACACCAACCAGACTGCTTTTGGATCGGGTCCGAAACCTTTGCACAAGATACAGGTCAATTTTAGACGCCTTGACGCGAGCAGAGGCAGCATCGACCTCAAGTTCTGGTCGGCAGCGACTTGACGATACCGCAATATCCCTTTCTGCATCGCTGTCAGCACTTTCCAAATCGCTGACCCGCGCATACAACTCAATCACCGCTCTTCACTTTGGCTTCTCGGCTGCCAAGTCATGCCTCGCGGCAAGTTCCTCTGGCTTACCTCGCTGCTGACTGCACTACCACTTGCTGCATCTACGAGGACTGCAATCCAACCGCCCAGTGCGTCCAATGTGATCCACGAGCCAGCTGCAAATGCTTTCGCCAGCGACACGTTCTACTTCGTGGACATCTGCGAGCAGCTCAGCGAGTTCGCAAAACTCTCACTGGAGCTCGACAACGGCACCGACTTTCACCTTCCGGAAGAAAATGTTGTCGACGCGAACGTGTACTGGCGCGCCTTCAACCTTGCCAACCTCTTCTTGCCAGTGATGCATACCGTGCGCACTTGGAGTGATCCATTGGCGTACGAGGTTGCACAGCAAGCTTCGCAGCTCTCGGATGTTGGTCCCTTCTACAAACGCCGTCTCCCGTGGCAACTGCAGACTTTGACGGGACTGCAGGAGTCTTATGAGACGTTCATGTGTGCCTTTGTCTCGTCCGCGTTCACCACAACCGTCATGGACCGCAACGGCGACGCCTGGCTCTTCAGTGACGCCTTTGACAACAATTTGGCGGCTCTCGACCGTGCGATCGCGCGTGAGTTCGATGCGGCGTACCACAGCACGCGCTTCCACTGCTTCGTGTACTACGAGCCGCTGCTGCCGGTGTTTGACAAATTTTACAAGCGCTGTGTCGGTGACAAGCTGGAAGCGCTTTACAGTGTCCAAGTCAACTGACAGCGTTCCCAAGGCTTCTTTGCATTGATATGAAGATAAGCTGCAACAAAGCTTACATCGGCCCGTCTTCACTCCTCTGTCGGGACAATCGGTTGATACCCTTGTCGTTGCATGATCCTCCCCCACGCTCTTCTGCAGACGATGCCGACCGCTACCAGTACTGCAAGCAGCACGACAACGACAACCGACATGACAGCGAGCAGAAGCGCCGACAGCCTCCGAGCCAAGACACTCAGATCACTTGCCAGGACTTCGTTCGCGTTGCACGTCGCTCGAGCTGTCCGGCATTTCTCTCGCGAGTCCAGACCTGACGAAGTCGAGCTTCCAGCCGCAGCCAAGTCGACTGTATCCACCGGTGGGACTGCCGTTGGCGGCGCTGTCGGTGGCTTCGTGGGTGTCTGTGCCGGTGTCTCCACTGTTGAAGAGGGTGAGCTTGCACTACTACTCGCTCCGTGATCAACGTTCCCGCGAGGGGTTTCTGCCGGCATTGTTGTCACCTTGTTCTTCGTCGCTGTGTCTTTAGGCTTCTTCGTGGGTGATCTGGACTGGGTCGCTGGTGTTGTTGAGGAAGGTGATGTAGTTGGAGCTGGTTTACTCTTCGTGGCGTCGACTCGGCCAGTGTTCCCATTGGTCGCACCGATTTTGCCGATCTGCTCGTCCATGTGCGCTATCACACACCTGTCCACCAGCGAGTCGTACATCTCGACAGCATCGACGTCGCCGTTGACTGCGAGCTGGTACCGCACAAACCGGTTGAAACGCTTTAGCTTGCGCTTGATCAGCTTCCAGAGATCAACTTGATGTCCAGCCGGCCAGTCGCACTTGTAGGTCGCCAGAAGATTTTGCAGCAGCCAGTCGCGAGTGCGCTTGCACATGCAGCCATCAATCGCCGCTCGAATAGCGGCGCTGCTTTTTCGTCCCACACTAACGGGCTTTACGCTTGACGTGCCGGGCAGTGGGAAGTACTTCTCGGCGCATTTTGGGTCCGTGCGGCCGCGGAATTCGTTGAGCAGCGTCGTGAACTTGTCCATGTCAACCTCGAACGGG
>JAADYF010000620.1:0-16804 GCA_023338175.1 Phytopythium delawarense
ACACACACACACACACAACAGAGACACCGACACAGGACAGGCACTGCTGGGCAACTCAGTTCTCCTTCTTCTCGGCCCGCAGTCCGTCCGTGACTCCGTCGTCCATCGTCCCGCATCGCACCGGCGCGCGTAACCCGCGGCTCGGCGATCACTCGCGCCCCCCCGTCCACACGGTTGCTGGTAAATCACCCGCCCCCCACACGGACCATCACTCCAGCCGGTCGAAAGGGCAACCGCGTGGCGTCTTGCGTCTTAGTCGACGGACAAGAAGAAAAGCCGGTCGGAAGGAACGCATTCCCCCCGTCGTCCGCCCCACTCACAGTCGCGACCGACACTCAAGCCTCAAGCCTCGAGCCTCAAGCCTGACGCCTGACGCCTGACGCCTGAAGACTCGCTACCCGCGTAGGGAGAAGCAGCGGCCGCCATGGCGCACATGCTCATCAACTCATCCATCTCGTCCAGCACGGACCGGCCGCGGCTGACGCGGCGCAAGTCGTCGGTCAGCGGGCCGTCGGGTGGCAGCGGGGGCCTCACGCCGTCCAGCTCGGCTGGCAACCTGTCCAGCTCGCTGCCGCGCTCCATGGCCAGCTTCCGGTCGTCCATGTCGCGCAAGAACTCGGCCAGCGGCAGCAACCTGGCCAGCTCGTTCGCGCCCACGTCGCTGTCGTCGTCGTCCGCCAAGTCGTCGTCCCCGCCGACGTCCTCGTCCTCGGGTCTGCGACGCGCGTCGTCCAGGTCCAAGCAGCGCACCGCCGTGGCCACGCCCAACGTGATCGACCTCAAGACCATCTCGGCCGAGGAGGTCGAGTGGGAGGGCTACCTGTACAAGCAGCGCAAGATCGTCAAGAGCTGGACGCCGCGCTACATCACGCTGCAGAACCGCACCATCACGGTCTACAAGTCCAAGACGCACGCGCTCGGCAAGGAGCAGCACCGCGGCTCGTGGGTCATCAAGCAGATCCTCAGCTCGCTGCCCTCGGCGGGCTTCGGCGGCTCCAAGCTCCAGCCCGACCTGCTCGGCTTCAGCTTCCTCGCCACCAACGGCAACCTCATCCACTTCATCGCCGTCTCCCAGGTCGAGAAGGCCATGTGGACGCACATGATGCAGCTCAGCCTGCACCGCGCCAATGCCGCCGAGGCCACCACGCAGATCCACCAGGCGCGTCCGCGCGACGTCATGGTGCGCACGCGCTCGGTCGACGACATTGTGACGCTCGAGTCGTCCATCACGACTCACCTGGCCACCAAGTTCCTCGAGGACCTCATCCACCTGCTCGGCGCGACCTCGACCGACGCGGTCACGGACCACCTGCCAAGCTTCCTGCGCCAGCTCAGCAAGGACGTCGAGCTGCTCTTCGACCTCGAGACGGCCGAGACCAACCAGCCGTCCTGCGTCTTCAAGGGCATCTACCACGGCCGCGAGGGCTTCGTGCACTTCGCCGCGCTATACTCCAGCAAGTACCTGCTCGCGACCAGCGTGAACGAGGAGCCGAACCACAAGGCGGACGATGACGACCACCACTCGTTCTCGCACTACCAGCACCGCCTCATGAACACGGTGTCGGGGTCGACAACGGAGGGCAAGTTCGGGCTGCAGATCACCTTCACGCCCGCGCGGCGCATCTCGCGCGTGGTGCTGTCGTTCCGCCAGCGCGGCTTGTCATCCAAGACGCGCCGTGTGTCGACCAACCCGATGAGCGTGGCGGCGCACCCGATCTGCTTCCACCAGTACTGCCTGTCGAAGCGCTCGCTCGCGATCTCCTTCTCGGACTTCGACGTGGTGGGCGTGCTGGGCCAGGGCGGCTTCGGCACCGTCGTGCTCGTCAAACGCCACTTGAGCTCGGACGAGTACTTCGCCATCAAGATCATCGACAAGCAGTCGGGCGCCGAGAGCGCGCTCAAGGAGCGCCGCATCATGTCGGGCGTGCGCCACCCATTCCTGGCGTGTCTGCGCTTCGCGTTCCAGACGCAGTCGAAGCTCTACCTCGGCATGGACTACTACAAGGGCGGCAACCTGTACCTGCACATGCACTCGTCCAAGATGGACCCGAACGTGTCGACGAGCAGCGGGCGGCGCTTCTCGATCGAGCGCGCGCGCTTCTACGCGGCCGAGTTGGCCATCGCGCTCGCGTACCTGCACGCGCACGGCATCATCTACCGCGACCTGAAGCCCGACAACATCATGCTGGACAAGTCGGGGCACATCCGTCTGGTGGACTTCGGCATCTCCAAGCAGCTCGCGCACTTGAGCCCGGACACGCCCGGCGCGAATGCACACAACCACAACTACGCGCCGACGGGGACGCTCGCCGGCTCGCCCGCATACATCGCGCCCGAGCAGTTGCTGACGCAGAAGCCGCAGTACGGCATGGAGGCCGACTGGTGGAGCTACGGCGTGCTCTTGTACGAGATGCTGACCGGCAGCACGCCGTTCTTCGACCCGAACATCTCGCAGATGTACAAGAAGATCCAGACGGCCGACATCAAGTACGACCGGTACCCGCCGATCGACGAGACCGCCGTGGATCTGCTCAAGAAGCTGCTCGTGCGCGACCCGGCGCAGCGCATCTCGTACGCCGAGGTGCGCGAGCACGAGTTCTTCCGCGACATCCAGTGGGCCAAGCTGGAGCTCAAGGAGGTCGAGCCGCCCTTCATCCCGCCGACGGAGGAGCTCATGCAGAACGTGCACGAGCACTTCCGCAACATGAACGTCAAGGAGACGATCGGCGACCTGCAGAAGGGCATCAACGGCGGGCGCAAGGCCGCGGGCAACATGGGCGGCGGCACGGTGGACGAGTCGCATTTCGACGAGTTCAGCTTCGCGTTCGACGCGACGCGCGACACGTTCGACGGTCTGTCGATGGCGGACGACGGCTGGCTCATGCAGCAGCTGCAGGAGGGTGCCGCCATGCGCGGGCGCCTCAAGGAGCAGGACGCCGACCCCGAGACGGAGGAGCTCGGCAGCGAGGACGACCTGGTCAGCACGCTCATGACCACGCAGGGCAGCCACAGCAGCGAGGAAGTCAGCGACGAGGGCGAAGCCGAGGGCGAGGTGACGAACATTTGAGCGCCGCGTCGGCGTTGAGATGTGTGGGTGGAGGCGGCAGTGGCGTCGTCTCCAGAGTGTGGCGAGTGTCGGTGGATGGTGTGGTGTGCAGTAGGAGGATCAGCGCGGACGGGAAGGGAGCAGCGACGAAAGCCAAGCAAATATACCGCGCTGACGTGAACCTTGGTGGTCGCAACAGGATCATGGGGAAGGGGACTTGGACACTAACAACTTCAACGTCAACAGGGACAGTGGGCAATCCACTGCTATGGATAAAGTAACTTAGAGTGCAAGAGGCGGAGACACTAGCGCGTGCGCCGCCGCTTGCTGCCCAGCGCCGCGACGGCCACCGACCGCGACGTGCTGCTGCTGCTGCGCTCGCTCAGCTCGTCGTCGTCGCTGTCGTCGTCCTCGGCGTCCACGTCCATCTCGCTCCCCTTGCGGCTGCCCGTGCTCGCGTTCTCGTCCGTGTCGTCCTCCCCGCTGTCCACGGACGCCATAGACGCCATCAGCGATGCGCGCTCCGTGCGCCGGACGCCCGCGGGCTCCGAGTTGACGGCGCGATTGATCAGCGCCAGGTCCTTCACACACACGAGTCAGCATCACCTCACGACCAGCATCAGGAGAGAGGGACGTACCCGCGCGGGAGACTCGCCGAAGGCGTACAGCGCGTGCGAGCGCGGCGTGAGCGTCAGCGACCGGCGGTTCAGCCGCACCTGCTGCAGCGGCGACATGTACACGTTGGACGCGGGCACGCGGCGCGGCGACGCGTTGCGCATGGCCACGGCCACAGGCAGCGTCTGCGTCTCCGAGGCCGACGAGAAGAGCTGCGACGGCGACGAGGACGCCGACCGGCCGGCGAACGGCGCTCGCGAGCGCGGAGGCGTGCCGTTCACGCCCACGGAGCCGCCAGTCGCCGGCCGTGCGGCTCTAGCGGCGAGGAAGTTGTCGACCGCCTCGAGGGCCGCGTCGGCGACGACGTCGGCGTCGCTTACGGTCGCCGCGACCGGCACCGCGCCGTGGATGCGAGGGGTGAACCCTGGCGGCGCGGAGGTCGAGAGCGAGGCTGAGGAGCGACCGGCGACCGCCGCGCCGGCCACGTCCGCCGCCGCGAGCTGCTTGTCCTGCATCTGGAATTGCAGCAGGAAGACCTTCATGACGGGCACGAAGCAGCGGTTGTAGAACTTAATGATGTCGCCGCGCGCGCCGCGGTCGTCCAGCTTGATGTCGCGGATGACCTCGTGCAGTGAGCGAGAGAGGAAGGCCGGCGGCGGTGCGTGCTGCTGCCGCTGCAGCGTCTTGTACGCCTCGTTCACGCGCCGGAACGTCATGTCGCTGCGGTTAGCCTTGGACACGCCGTAGATGCTGCACAACACCATTTGGTCCAGGTGGCGGTCGCGCATCAGGTCGTGCTGGTGGGCACACACGCACTCCTTGACGGCCGTCCACACCTGGTTCAGGCTCTTGGTGTCCAGCCCGAGCAGCGTGCCGAGCCGGTAGATTCGGGACGCCGCGCGAGACAGCGCCATGCGGAAGAACAACCGCAGGCCGCCGGGTCGTGGACCAGCAGTGGCGCCGGTGTTGTCGCCGCTGGCCGGAGCGAATAGCCCAGAGTCCGAGCGCCACACGAGGCAGTCCAGGATGCGGTTCTCAATGTCCCGCATGTGCTGCTTGAGCGCCGGAGGGAGGTGGCAGTGCTTGACGAAGCTCTCGATCGTCGCGCCAAAGTCGAAGGCGCGCACGCGGATCGTATCCAGCAGCGACGGGAACGACAGCGTCACGAGTGCGTGCGTCTTGAGCAGCGCCTCGAGGCAGCACGCGAACAGGGCCGACACGAACACCTCGCTCTTGAGCAGCGACGACAGGTCGACGGTCTGCAAGCGCGCGCGTTCCGAGCGCACCATCGACTCTAGCACCCGGTAGAAGAGCGCGACGCTGAGGTCGTGCGTGCGCTTCAGACTGCCGTCTACCCCGGAGTACGTCGCCGTGCTCGCCGCTGGCGCATTCAGCGAGAACGAACCTGTTTGGAGTGCAGAGGAGGTGGACGAGGCCCGGCTGGACCCGTCCGTCGCCAGTCCCCTGGCCGCTAGCGACGCCGAGATGGACGTCAGCATGGACGGAACTGGCGATGGAGACGGCCGCGCTCGAGTGCTGAGCAGCAGCCCCGCGCGGTCGTTCAGAATCTGCGCAATGCGCTGGCTCGGGTTGCTGGCGCAGTCGGCGAAGAAGGCCTCGAGCTGCGGCGTCACTGGGTGGAGCACGGCTGGCGCGAGCACGTCGCGAATCCATTGACTCGTCTCGACAGCCGCCGTCACCGGCGTCTGGGATCCGACTGGCGCGGGCGACGGGCGGTAGTAGTGCTGGTTGGCGGCCGACGCGAAGGGCAGGAACGCACGCGCGTTGGTCGCCGGGGCAGTGACGGCAGGGGAGGACGCCGCTTGCCACTGCCAGGAACCCGACGAGTGTCGGAGCGGTGTCGCGTAACTCGTGGGTGGGTGCTGGTGGCGAGGCGGGGGTGGAGTCATCGTCCCTTGAGTCGTAGGCGTAGACGACGGCGTTGTCGCTCGGCTGAGAGGAGCGCTGCTGCTGGCGTTGGCAGCCGCTTGGCGGCGTGTCGGCGTGGTGTTTCGCCGCACTGGCGACCGCATCACTGCGTTCTCAGTGACGGACAGTGTGCCGCTGTCTCCAGCGTCGCTCGACTTGCTGCCTCCATCCGTGATCACTTTGAGGGTCCGGGCGTTTAGGTACAGCCGCTCGTCCAGCTTCCCGCAGCCGTCCAGGTACTCCTGCTGGTACACGGCCGCCAGCTTGGCCACGTTCTTGTCGAGCACGTCGGCATGAAAGAAGGCGTCGCCGATCACCCGCGCGCTCCGCTCCGCGTCGTCACCCTCGCCGAGCAACGCGTCCGGCACGGCCGCGCCGTGCTTGCCCGCTCCTGTCACGCCCTGCAACTCGCCGCGCTCGCTCAGCTGCTTGACCACGAGCGTGAGGTGGGCCAGCGCCGTCGTGACCTCCACCGGGTCCACGCGCGGCGCCGCGCACAGCGCCTCGAGGATCTGCGCGCTGGTCCGCGTCGTCGCTGCGGTTGAGCCTGTGGTCGGTGCTGTGGAGGAGGAGGCGTTGCCGATGGAGCGCTTGGCGGCGCGTCGCGACCGCGCGTCGCTCATCTCTTCCTTGACGGCGTGCGACCCGAGCGCGCTCAGCGCGGCGGCTACCTCCGCTTCCAGCGACGGAGACGCGTCCGGCAGCAGCTTGCCGCCGTCGACGCTCGCCTGGGGCGCGACTAGCAGCAGCACGGCTAGCAGGAGGTAGTAGAGCGGCCCGAGGCCAGTGTAGTGCGCACCGAGGCGGCGCTTGGCGAGCAGGAAGAGCAGCCAGCCGGCGTCGAACGCGAGCTTGCGGCGGCGGCGGGGCGAGACGGCGGCCTTCTGTCCGTTGCTGGACGCGTTCTCGTCGCTGCTGCCCTGCTCAGCCTCCCTCTCTGGCTGCTCGTCGTCGTCGTCGCCTCCGGACGCCACGGCCCGCCAGAGCGTGCGGTACTTCTCGAAGAGCACGGACGCGACCGTGAACTCCTCCTTGAGCAGCGCGGTGACCTCGAGCAGCTCGGGGTCGAGCAGCAGTCGGTTGAACAGGCTCGTGAAGTACTGAAGGAAGACGAGCAGCCCCACGCCGGCCTCGTCCAGCAGTTGCACGAGGTGCCACGATGCGGTTGGCGCAGCCGGAGGAGACGCAGACGCCGATGTAGAGGCCGCCTTCTTCTCCTGCTGCAGCTCGCGCGTGATGCCCGTGGCGACCACGGCGACCAGCGCCCACACGCGCGCGGGCGACACGTCCGTCGAGGTCTCGGGCGCCTCTCCGTGGCTCGCGATCTGCTCGAACAGCGTCTGCGCGTCGCGCATTAGCTCGGGACTGCGCAGCACGGCCGCCAAGGCGCCGGAGCCGTCGCTGGCGGCGTCCAAGCGCTTGGCGCCCGGCGTCAGCAGCCGCGCGAGGGGGAGCGCCGAGGGCCGCGCGGCTGGCGCCATGGCGAGCGGAGACAGCGGGAGGCGCAGGGGGAGCGCGGAAGGCGCGGAAGACGCCGAAGCAGGCGGCAGGAGCTCGGCGGTGGTGGCGTTCCCGCGCTTTTTGCCGCGCTTCAAGTCCGCGCGGGAAGGAATTATCAAATGTGGGAGGTTCGTGAGGTCGTGGGCAGAAAAAGCGCGGGAAAAGCGCGGGGAGCAACGAAGTGACTTGGCGTTTATATTGGAACGAGGCCGCCTTGAAAATCACACACATCGCAGAAAAGTTTTGCGAATACGTATATCCGGATAACGATCTGAATTATCCGGATGTAGCCACCGCCGCGATCTTTCCCGCCAAATCTGTGGAGTCTCCATGACATGGAGACATGTGACGCCGGCGTTTGTCCATGGCGATTGGCGCCGCGACCACAAGAGACGGCAGCAAGACGAACGAATGCTAACGGCGCAGCTCGAGCGGGGCCAATCCGAATAACTTTAGCCAACAAGCACACGCACTGCGTCCTCCATCTCTTCTCCATCTCCATGATGGAGTCCTCCACCTCTTCTCCATCTCCCGTCTCCATCTCGTCGGACTGCGACCCATGGGTGCTCAGTAAATGTGGCCGAACGCGAGCACGGCGAAGAAGCCGCACATGCCGGCGAAGCCCATGGCGGACGCGCCCGACCGCTTTGTGGGCGCGGGCGTCGTCACGGTCGCCCCCACGTCGCTGCCGCTGCCGCTGTCGCTCACGACGCTGCCATCGCCCACGCCACTGCTGCTGCTCGACATCGATTCGGCCGCTTGCTGTTCCTCAGAGCACTCGGCCAGCAGCGACTCGTAGTACGCGCGGAAGTTGGTGCCGGTCGACGTCTCGCAGTCCGGCAGCCAGGTCGCGAGGTTCGACTGCACGTGCTGGCAGGCCTCCGAGCAGCGCGAGGCCTCCTCCGCGCACGCGCTCGACGCCCACGACGAGGCGAACGACACCATGAGCTCGTTCGCCACCACCTGCTGGTTCGACGAGCACGCTGCCGCGGTCGTCGGCGAGTCATCGGCCGCTCCTTCCACTGCGAGCGCGAGCGCGAGCGCGACGCTGAGCGCGGCCAGACGCCAAGCAGCCATGGCGTCTCGATGGGAATTCGCAACTGGCGGGGGTTGTCGACGGCCGAAGGATCCGTTTCCAGCCGCCAGCGATCTTCCTGACGGACGTTTTTGCGAGCCGGACGACCAATGGACGGCGCCAACGCCGCGATCGGCGACCCACAGATGCGGCTGGAGGCGCCGAGCGGCCGCCACGAAAGGCCGCGGGCGTGCATCGCGTCGTCGAGCCGCCGCGCGTCACACAAATTGGCGTTGCAACGCTTCACAGCACGACGCCATTGCCGTCGTCAGCAACCGACTGCACGGGCAGCAACTGCAGCATCGGGTCCTCGTGAACCGGCGCGAGCTGCTGCGGTTGCGCCATGAAGCCTGGCAGCGCGCTCATCGGTTGCGCAGTCGAGACGCTTGCCATCTCACCATCCGACTGGCTGGGCGACACCCCGCGAGCCAAGCTCTGGCGGCTGTGGTCCTTGACGCGCCGGCGGATCGTCTCGCACGAGATGCGCACGCCGAAGCCGCGCTGCAGCTCCTCCTGGATCATGCGCGCCGAGCACTTCTCGTTGGCGCGCACGGCCTCCAGGATCACGCGGTCCACGATCTCGTCCGTCTTGCGTGGACGCCCGCTGCGCGGGGCCGGCAGCACGCTGCCCGTGCGCGTCACCTTCTCGACGATGGCGCGGACCGTCGTGTGCGGCATGCCGAGCGCCTGGCCGATGCGGCGGTAGCCATCGCCCTGCTCGTGCATGGCCACGCACTTCTCGCGCAGCTCGACGCTGTACTCGCGGCGCTTGGCCCGCTTCTTCTTCGGCTGTGGCGGCTGGATCTGCTGCTCTGGGTCGGTCGTCGCAGGGGCGGCGCTCAGAGCAGCAGTATCACTTGTCGTAGGCTGCATGGGCGGAGAAGAGGTCTCCGGTGCTTCCAAGCGATGCTTTTCGCCGGCCATGCGCGTCGGGGATGCTGGCGGCGGGAGTTCAGCGCGGGTCACAACGGGCTCGCTCTCAAGTCCGCTGCTAGCTGCCACCAACGCACCAGTCGGCGACGCAGTCGGCACACTGCTCGCGGCGGTCGACTGTTGACTTGTTGTCGCCGCGGCTGCTTGTAGGCCGCTCTCCTGTCCCGCCATAGCAGAGGCGACTGCGGCAGCGGCGGCGTCGTCTTCCAAGGGCCTCATACCAGCAGTGTGCGTCGAGCCGTCGTCGCCGGAGGAGATTGCGAGCAGCCGCTGGCGGGTGTTGGCGAGTACCCGGCGACGGATCGTCTCCGAGGAGACCTTGACGTTGAACACCTTGAGCAGGTTCTCCTGGATGGCCTTGGCACTCGACCGCTCGTTGGCCCGGACGGCCTGGAGGATCACGCGGTCCACGATCTCGCTCGTCTTCCGCGGGCGGCCGCTGCGAGGCGCGCTTTGCACGCTGCCGGTGCGCTTGGCCTTCCGGATGATCGCGCGGACCGAGTCCTGCGGGATGCCCAGCTCCTTGGCGATGCTCGCGTACGACATGCCGCCCACCTCGTGCTTCTCGACGCACAGCGCGCGCGTGTGCGGCGAGTACTCGCCCTTCTTGACCTTCCGAGTCGATGGCGGGGGTTGTGGGGTAGTCGGCGAGGCTGGGGATGGCTTGACCGTTGCAGCCGCCTCGCTTGCAGTGACCGGAGCCAGCTCATCTTGCTCCGCCTCAACTGCCAGTATATTCTGCTCGCCAGCATCCGCACTGCTGTCCAGACCACGCTGCGCTCGGATGTCATGCACGCGGCGGCGAACGGTCTCGAACGACACCTCGAGGTTGGGGTGCTGGGCGACCAGCGATGCGTGGATCGCGCGTGTCGTGGTCGACGGGTCGGTCTCCAGCTCGCCTGCGATCGTCTCGTCCATATCGGCCGTCAAGGCGCGAGGACGTCCAGAGCGTCGACGCGGCTCGCCACTTGGCGTCTGCTCCTCGTCGTCAGCACCCGCGCCTTCAGAACGCGTTGACGTCGCAAGAGTACTGCTCACACTCTGCTCACCACTCGAAACTTCGCTGGACGACGTCTGAACGTTGGTCGACGCCTGCAGAGTGTCTTGTGTGTCTCCTCCACCGGCCCCTCCGCTCACGTCCAGCGAGTTGTCGTCTCTATCATCAGCATCTCCGCCGTCTTCACCTGCTTGCCCATCGCTCCCATCGTCGCCATCCATCATCTGCGTCGCGTTCGTGACGATCGACCGCACGGTCTCGGCGAGCATGTCGAGGTCGCGCGCCACTTGGTCGACCTCCCGCAGGCTGCCGCTCCCAGCCTCCTGTTCCCGACCTTCACCATTACCCTCCCCCTGGCCTCCGCTTTCATGCTGACGGGGCGGCAGCGCCGCGATCGAGTCGATCAGCTGCTTGACGCGGCGGCGGACGACCTCGTACGACAGTTGCGTGCTGTGCGGCGGCTTGGCCAGCTCCTCCTGGATGACCCGCGCGCTGCGGGTGCCCTTCTCCTGGATGATGCGCGCCAGCATGGCGTCCACAGCGTCGTTGATGAGCCGCGGCCGGCCCTTGGGCCGCGCGGGTGCGTCCTCGCCCAGCTCCCCCAGGCGCCGCGCCTGCCGCACGTGCGACTGGACCGTGGCCACCGTCAGCCGCAGCTGCTCCGCCACCTCGCGGTAGGACGCGCCAGAGCGGAACGCCGCCACGCACTGCGCCCGCAGACTCGCTCGCTCGGCGTCTTCCGCGTCCTTGGCGTCCTTCACAGCGTCCGCAGTGGAGGTAGAGGCCGACGCGCTGGGCGACGCGGTCGGTTCAATCGACGCCTGTGGAGGCGCCGCGGCCGCTACGGACACGGCGATTGCCGCGCTGGAGATACAGAAAGACCGCGGTCAGTGACACCCGCAGTAGCAGGTGGTGGCGGCCTCCTGGGCGGCGAGGGGGACGTACGCGGCGGCGGGTTGGCTGGTCGGGGCGTCCGCCATTTGGGCTCCGCTTCCCGCGCTTCGCTTGCAAAATGGGCCGTACAAAGTCTTTTGAGGCGGCGGTTCGACTTGGAAAAAGGGGAGAACGAAGTCACTCGTTCGCTACTGTGACGCGAATTTAGTCATCCTCTGATTGGCTTTAAAAATTTTTTATCCATCTACGATTGGTCTAAATATCCGAAACACAATATCATTGGTCGAAACCCCGTCACCACGACGGAGAAGACAGCGAGAAGCGCATTCCGGAGCTGATAACGAGTCCAAGGTGGCATGCTCGCGACGGCGGGTGGCGCGGCGGGCGGCGCGAGCGCGCTGAGCGCGGGTAGCATGCTGAGCACGGGGCCTGCGCCGTGGCGGGAGCACGTGCTGGAGGAGCTGCCGTGCGGTGCCGAGGACGTGGGAGATGCCGTGACGGCTGTGCTGCACACGATCCTGTTCACGCGCGCGCCGGGGCCGGTGCGACCGAGCGAGGCGACCTGCCAGGCCTTCCCGGGCGTCTCGTACTCGCTGTGCGCGGTCGGAGACGTGAGCCGCAAGGTCGACCTGGCCGTCAAGGTCTTCGAGGAGAGCGTGGTGCAGGGCGCGGCCGTGCTAGGGGCCCCGGGCGGAGGTGGAAGCGGGTACATGACAGGCAGCCACTTGCACTACCAGCAGCAGCAGCCGTACGGCGGCTCGGACGCCGGCTCGAGCCGCGCGGGCGGCAGCGGCTGCCTCGTGGTCACCTTCTTCGAGCGCAAGGTCAAGAAGGCGCTCTTCGGACTCATGTCCAACGAGGAGAAGGTCGTCTTCGAGAAGTGGATCCTGCCCGTGAACGTCGCGTCTGCCTCCGCCTCCACCTACGGTGCGTCGGGGAACTGCTGGACATGGAGGGAGCCTCGTGGTCTGAGGGAGAACGTGCTCGTGTGATCCACAGGGAGGGACATCTGCGCAGAGGAGACGGAGGCCGCGCTGCAGAACACGCTGCTGCACATCCTCGCGGCGGTGCAGTCCATCGACCACATCCCCAACGCCATGTACGACTTTGAGGTGCGTCCGCTGGTCATATCCTCGCTACCTTACCACTGCAATTGACCAAGTGCTGACCGTCTGAGGCCTTACCAACGCGTTAGATCACGTCGTTCGCGAGTCTGGAGGCCGCGCAGAGCGAGAGCACCTACAGTTTCGGGCTCACGGGCAGCACCACCGTGCGCCTCATGGGGTGATCGACCCGGCCTCACGGTAACGTCCACGGTCGCACTGTCATGACTCATGATCCCCCTTCTTGTGTAGTAGTAGCAAGCTCTTGAAGCAGATTCTCCCCCACGCGTCTCGCCTTCGGTGTCATCCGCTAGCTCTGAACCTGCGGCAGTCCGTGCATCTGGCGGTCCACGAGGTTCTGCACGGTGAGGCCGGTGATGTGCTCGAGCGGCGGCGTCACGTCGTCCTTCATGGCGATACGCAGGTACTTGATGATCATCTGGTGCGACGGCTGCGTGCTCACCAGCTTGAGGCTCGCCATCTCGGCTAGCTGCAGCGGGTTGAGGCGCCGCGCGTCTGTGACGGTCAGCGTCGCGCCGGCGTTCACGAGCTGTCGCGTCACCTTGATGTGTCCGTAGTACGCGGCGTAGTGCAGCGGCGTGAGCGCGTCCAGCTTGTCTTGGAGGTCGACGGACGCGCCGTTCCGCAGCAGCTTGTCCACGATGGTGTCCTGCCCCGAGAGCGCGGCCCAGTGCAGCGCGCTCCTGCCTAAGTGGTCGACTTCATCCACCTGTTGGCCGCTGTCGATGCAGGAGGTGAAGTCGGTGAGGCTGCCGGTGCGTGCAGCATGCAGGAAGAGCGCGAAGCGGCCGAGGAAGTCGCGGCTCTTGCTGATCTCGGCGTGATTGGCCGACGCTGAGGACACGACAGCGATCCGGTTGAGGCGATCGCGCTGGCGCAGGAATCGGTGAGCAGAGCGCGCGTTCTCCGTGTCCCCGGAGATTTGACGGTGGCACGCGAGCAGCAAGAGCAGCAGCCCAGAGACGACGTAGGCCCCCGGTGGTATAAGCGACACGATCAGGAGCGCGCGACGGAGACTCGTCTTGGCGGACGAGACGCTCAGGAAGGCGATCATGAAGATGGCGAAGGGCAGCAGCACGCACGTGACGCCGAGGCACTTGGACCGCACGCAACAGAGCAGTACGTTGATGGCTGACGTCTCGAGGTCTGGCGGCTCGCCGCTGCCCACGCCGTGCTTCTCGTGCCAGACCGCGTTCTCCTGTTGGATCAAGGCGGACGTTCGCGTGTCGTTAGTTCCATACCGCCATCACTTGGCACAAACAGGCAGAAGACGCGGTACCAGGTCGTCTTCATCATCATCCTCGTCCGCGTTCGCCGTCCGCGGGTTCGAGTCCTGCTTGTCGCCGAGCTTTGGCGGCTTGCCGGCTTTCATGGCGCTTGCATCGCCCGCCAGCGTCACTGAAGCGCGTTGTTTGCAGGCATTCGCACACATTATAAATAGGCTGCCGCCTTGAAAAGCAAAGCAAACACCAGTCCCCAGTTCTTGGTTCAATTGCGGACGGCGAGTTGCTGGCTCTGTCTGTCATGTTGATAACGAATGCTCCCCATTCACATCACTCGTTCGATGGATCACTACCAGAACCGCTCGAGGCTCTAGTCGACGTCTTCAACGCGACGCATTGTCACCGAACATCGTTCGTCTTCACCACTGCGGACGTCACGATAGCACTCGTCGAACCAAACCGAGAACGAAGAGCTCACGCGTCCAACGCACAGAGATCAAGCAGTGAAGACGTGCCACAGCAATATTGGGACCAACTGCCGACCGCCCAAGAAGAACAAACCAGAGCTACGTACTCCATCATGGATCGAGGTGACAGCTTGCACGGCTTTGAATGCCGCAGTGCCGCTTGTTACTGTGGTAATTGCTCCATCACAATTGATGCAGCTTTCGCGGAAGATGCTCAGTGGTGGATATCTTCATCAACAATCCAAGTAACGCTGTCCAACCTCAGGCTCCTCAAGCACGCACACACAAACTGCAGCAATTCCCCTTCATGCAGTCGTCACCAACCTTACTAGCGCTCGGACTTCACCGTCATCGACGTGTCTGGCGGATACATCAGCTCGATCAGCTGCTTGATCTCTTTCGCCGTCTTCCCTGCCTTGACAAGCTCCAGGATCCACCACCGACGCTCGTTCGCCTTGCTCATCGCGTCCTTCGGAATCGAGAGACTCGACTCACAGGCCGGAGGCCTCGCTCCGTTCAGCTCGACGATCGCCCACGCCTCGCGGTAGTTCCGGTTGAAGTTCTCGCAGCGCATCGAGCCGCAGCTCAAGCACTGGAGCGTCTTCCCGGTGTTGCGCGACACGAAGAACAAGTGGTTCGCAGTCGATGAGAGCACGCGCATCTCCACGGCGAACTTGTTCTTGTCCGTGAGGGTCCCCGGCGTGGCGAACCGACAGTCGCCAGAGTCGTTGACGGAGAGGAAGCGCTTGTTGCGGTGCGCCTGAATCGCCACATTGTTCTTGTCGACCCGGCGAAGCACCACGCAGGCGTACTCGCGCTCGCCCTGGACCGTCTTGATGCACTTAGCGACGTCCATGCCGTGCAGGTTCTGGAGGTCCAGGTCGTAGTAGGACCGGAGCAGAACCGGCACGTCGAACGGCAAGTCATCCATCTTGGTGGCGGCAGGCGGCAAATGGTCAGCAACGGTCGAAAGTTGCACTGACCGATCGAAGTCGACGGAAGTAGTCCGAGGTCCCGGGATAGAGGAGAAAGATGCTACCGTCAGAGGTGATCTCAACTGTTCGATCCAATTGCCGAGAAGCGAAGGGGATTCAGACTTTCTGCTCCAGGATCCTGGAAATGAGAGGCGCTCTGGGTTGTCATCGCTCTCACTCTCGAATTCGACGCCAAGGACTCAAGCCCCACCTGACACGACCAGCAAGTCGCCATCGCCATGGACGACTTGCCGTACAACGTCCCGATTCTGCTGCGCTCGCATTACGGGACGGATCTCCACGGCCTCCACGGCTTGGACGTGGTGAGGAGCACGACGCTCAGTCAAGGCACTGGATTGACAAGTAGCGCCATGTTGGCCAGTGTCGTGCTGCATCGACTGGACAAGGAGACCGTCGGCATCCAATTGTATCGGAACAAGCGGTTCCTTGCGGTGGGCGACTCGGGGGACTGTCGTTTTGAGGCCATGGCGCCAGCGAGCCTCGCGGACAGACACAAGTTCCGGGTTGAGATCCAAGTGATTCCGAAGACGTTGAACCACCTCTTCTTCGTCTCGGTCCGGACTGGCAAGCTGCTGCAGAGCCATCCACACGGCAACGTTCGCTGTGATAACGCCAACCGCATGGAGTGGGAGGCGTGGACGATCATTGAGCTGGGCATGGACGCCAGCACGATCGGAATGGGTGGGGTATGCCACCAGATCCAGATGGAGAGTGAGCGCCGATCGTTCATCCGCGAGATGATCCATCTCGGAAAGAGCCCAGAGGAGATCGACGCGTTATTGGGCATCATGTACCCGCCGTCTGCCGCGCAGGTGGCGACTGCGGTGAACGCAGCCAAGCAGTGAGGACTGCACCGAGTTGTTGGGACTGTACTGCCTGCCCCCGGCTAGGCGACGCAGCAAGTGCATGGATTTGGTCAACGTCGGCATCTCCAACGTGCGAAATCTCGATGTGGGTCGCTTCTTTCTCTCTCAGTCCACTACTCACCTGCTGTCGATCACTTGCCGCTTGCTGCCTCCAAGATGGATGACTTGTTGTTCGCCGTGTCGGTTCTGCTCTGGCCCAGCTACAATTTGGCCCTGCAGAATCTGCATGGCATGGATGTCGCGAAGGGCATTAAGTCGATCCGTACCCCACGACTACAAGCTGATGTTGGATACACACTATAGCAGTGTAGACGATGTGATCGAAATAAAAGCGTCAGATTTGGAGTGTTGGTTGCCGTGCGCATCTTCAGGGGGGGAACATTTGGTTGTTTCCCATCATCGAAACGGGTTGACCGCGACGAAGCACTTGCGATGGCGCGGATACACGATTTTCTAATGGTACCAAGCAAGCCATGAGAGCCCAAGCCAAATCAAACTGAGCGATCTACTCAGATCATTCGTGTCGGCTCATCGTCAAATCGACTAACAGCTGTGCTTGCGGTCTACTTGGCCAATCGACTCGATAAATAGTTGACAGGGATGCACACCATCTCAGCAGCGCTCGTCCAGTCGACGCATCGACAGGGCGGCTTGCTCGTCCGCAATTCTCTTTTCACACGCATCCTGTGGTTGACGACCAGTACGCGCAAGTTGAAGTGCTCGCGTGTCTACCGCGTCAGCGACAGCACCGCCACGAAGTGCCATTGCGACAGCGGGATCAATTGCCGACCACCAAGCACCACATAGACCAGTCGTAGAATCTCATAACCCCGGACTGAGACCGGGTTGGCGGCGGAAGTAGTGGAGTCGCCAAGAAAAGCACTAGAGGTCGATCCCAGCCCGGCGCTGGAGCCTACGCAGAACGACAGCTGACGCTCGATCTTGCAGGTTTGAGGTTGTACCCTTATCGAGATGCTCTGTGAGAAGAAGAGCAGCGGCACCAGGTTCAACACCAGCACGCCGAGCTTGATGGAGAACATCGATTTGACGTTCCCATTGATGCGCAACGCCACATCGGAAGTGACAAAGTCGACTAGGCTCAAGTCCTCGAACTGCTGAGAGGTGATCAAAGCTGTGATC
>JAADYF010000621.1:0-16802 GCA_023338175.1 Phytopythium delawarense
CGCGCACTGCGCACTGAGTCCTTGGCTGGTTCGTGGTGTCGAGCGTGGCCCAGTCGCGGCTGCAACTACTCTTGCAGCCACAGCAACCTTGAAAGCGCTCGAGTGCAACCCGACAACCACAGGCTCCATATCGGCCGTGAAGAGCTCGCCAGCTCAATCCCCGCCTCCTTGCGGACGCCTTCTCGTCCACTTGAAGGGTCGACCTGCGGCGGGGCTGCTGACACTCAAACGGCCAGAGGCGTCAGCACCAGCGAAGACCCGGAAGCAGACGCTTGCAGTGACAACGGGTATATCGCTGCTCGGAGATGTTCGTCCTGATGCCGGTCCTGTGGGGGTGCGTTCGACATTCCGATTGAATATCGCGCGGTTCTTTGCTGGCCGGCGTCCGCGATGCGGCTAGTGCTGAAGTCAAGCAATCGCTACCAGGGTTCCCGCCCGCGAGCATGCGCGGTGGGCGGATCTGCCGTGTGCAGCCGACTGGCTGGCCCGGGTGTCCGCCCGTCACCTGGGGCCGATCGATCGGGCGATCGAGTTGAAGTGGCTCTGGCAATCCGTTGAAACGCTGCTGACATGCCAAACGGCAAGAGGAACAAGCGTAACCCCAGCTGTAACCTGGGAATGCAAGCGTACCCTAGCTGTAACCTTTTAAAGCCGACCAAACTTACCAATCTATGGTAGTAATTCATCCGAAAATCACCATATTTCGTGAAATTGTCGATTTTTAATACAAAAAGCAAGTAAAGAGAAATTCTAAGTATATTGTCATTTTTTCTCGAAATTCGACCATAGTATTGTATTTTTATTTATGGAAGAGATGGACAGCATTGAGGCAAAACCCAAATTGCCAAAATATGATGGACAATGTTAGGGCAAAAATCATTTGCCAAATTAGCTCTCTTTACCGGTGCTGTACCGTTGATGTGGAGTTGCTACCGGTTTTGGATCGCTCGGAGTATTGTACCGATTTTCTGTCATTCCGTCAACGGTATGCCATATGACAGGCCCCCGCAGCAGGCGTCGTCATCAGCCGGCCATCAGCCGCGCACTTCTCCACGTCGTCGGCGCGGCCCCTGCAGCGAGCGTCGCTGTAAGTGACAGCCGAGCCGAGCTGCGGCAACCGAGCATGGACAGTCCGAGCGCGAGCGAGGCGGGCGAAGGCGGCGCGCAGTCGCTGCGTGCCGCAGACCAGGCGCTGCTGGCCACGACCATCCTGCTCTTCCTCGTGCTGAGCGTCATCTCGGGGCGCGCGATCTGGCGGCAGTATGTGCTGGACCGAGAGGCGGCAATCGAGGCCCGCGGGGGGGCGCGGCTCTCAACCGCCGCTGACCGGAATGCCGCGAGCCGCCCATCGTACGCCAGCATCCCGCTGGCGAGCACCCCAAACGGGTTCGCGCCGGTCGACACGACTTCTGACAGCGCGAACCCGAGCACGACGCTCCTGAAGCGCGAAGGCGCGGCGTCGGCTTCGATCGGCACGGAGATGCGGTACCGGCTGTTCATCCTCATGTTCCTTGCGTCGGCGCTGCGCGTGGCCTCGCTGGTGGCCGAGGTGGCCACGCTCAAGTACATCGAGCCGCTCCCGTCGACCTACGTCGTGTGCCGATTGCTCGCTGCGTTCCTGTGGCTGCCGTCCATGGTCTTCGTGACCATGTACGGCCTCGTGCTGCTCTTCTGGGCACAGCTTTGCTACGCCTGCTGGGGCAAGTCGCACCCGTGGCCGCGTCGCGTCTTCTTCGTGTTCAATGTCGTGCTGTACGCCGGCTTCGCTGCCCTGATCGCGTTCAAGCGGACGTCTCACGGCCTGTGGCGCGCGTGCGACCTCATGCAAGGGGCGGTGTACTTCGGGGCGCTCTTCATGATGGCGTACTACAGCGTCCGGCTAATCTACTTCTTTCAGCGGCAAGGTCGGGACGAGGAGGTGTTCTTCGACCTGCCGACCACGATCAGCGGCAGGTCCTCCCGCGCGAGTCGCTCGGCCGCTTCGCCGCACCAAGTCGTGCTGCGCCGAGTGAGTCTGATATGCTCTTCTCTGCGAGATGGACGGCTCTTACTGACCTCGATACTACCTCATGCTGTTGCAGATCACCGCCGTCTGTGTCCTTTTGTGCGTCCTCTTCGCAGTCAAGACGATCTACTTGATTGGCCGCGGGACCGGGATGATGCATTCCGAAGAGGCTCAGTATCGCACCCCCGTCGGCGTCCGGTACATCTCGTCCGAGTTCTTGCTGCACTTCTTCACCGAGTTCGTGCCGTGCGCAATGCTGGTTTACGTCATGAAGCAAGTCAAGGCCAAGTCCGCGGAGGCGCAGCGGGCAGGCGGGTCGTCGTCCGACTTGTTCGCGTCGGCATCTTTTAGCGGCGGGTACAGCATCAACAGAGAGAAGCTGGCCGCATTGGCAAAGCCGTACGCGACGTCTGCCGCGGAGAGTGGGAAGTAGAGGCGCCAAGATGGGGTTCACAGTTATAATGCCCGAATTAGCGGCGCAAGGGGAAGCAGCGCAGGCTCCATCGCTTGCCACGTTGCAGTCACAAGTTTGAGAAGAGTCCAAGGAAGTGCTGCAATGAGGACGAATAGTCGAGGGAGGGGATCCGAGCCAAAATATCTTTTTGTCGGGGGCAAATGTGAGCCTGGCCAAGTGTTGAGACTGACGTGTTCTTGCTGTTCACGATGCACCGGAAGGCAGACATCGACCTGAAGATCGTCGTCGCCGAAAATACACCAGACGAGCGCAGCCACCCGGCAGGCCTCTTCGGCGCCGAAATAGATCGATTCGCCTCCGAAATATCGCTTGCGAGTCGTTTTTGCGCGCTCACTGCACAAGCAGCGCTCGCGCGCAGACAAGAACTCGCTCCAGACTCAAGGCAGCAGATCACCAGAGACCAAGCGCGACCTCGACGAGGCTCGTCCGCCCAAGATGGCGGATCGCAACATGTCGGTCCGAGAGAAAGACGAGAGCAGGCCCGACAAGAAGTGGAAGTCCCTCGCGACGGTGGCCGTGAGCAACGACGATCCGGGCTCCATGTATCCCCGAACTACTGCCCACGGAGCTAAAGGGCACGGCGGGCACACCAACGCGCTCGAGGAAGAGTTCGCACCGGTCCACGTCGACAAGCACTCCTCCCGCCGGTTCGATGCCTTCGCGGTGCTCGTCGTCATGAGCTTCAAGGTGATCGTCGCGCCGATCATCCTGATCATCATCTGTGTCAACACGCAGTACATCAAGGCGCCATACATGTTCCGCGCAGCGAGCGAGAGCTACCTTGGGTACTCACTTGAGGACTCGGAGCTCACCTATTCGTGCCCTGAGTGTGCGATTGGGTGCGAAAAGACCGTCCTGCTCCTGTCGCACTTTGGCTCGGACGCTCTGATGGGGAAGCCGGCGTTCTCGACTCTTCTCACCTCGGAGCTCGCCAACACCACGCTCAGCGCATCGGAAACATTGTTGGCGAATTTCCTCGACCACGGGAGAGCGATTTGTGCCGCTGGAAGCACCGACCGCGACGAGCTGGTGCTCTTCATCACGGCGTCACCACAGCTAATCGTTGATACGATCGACACGCTTGGGCTCTCCATCTCGCAAGACATGATGGCGGAGATCACTGACAGCAAAACCCTAGCGAGCACAGACCGCTGGGTGATTGAGGCCCGCCTCAAGTCGTTCTGGTTCCAGCCGATCCCCCACATCAACGAGTACTCGTCGATCCTCGCGGCAGACCTGACGCTTTTCCCTGAGGACACAAAGACTCGCTCGGTCGTCTGGTACGATCAGACGGTCAATTTGACGCGGTCGTTCGCGCTCGAAGGCACCGACTCGACATCGAATGCTCCGACGACTCTGCGGCTCTTCCCGTACAACTTCAATTGCACCATCAACGTCATTTCGCGCAACGTCGTGCCAGTCGGCGAGAAGAGCACATCCACCGACACGATCGTGCAGCCCCAGCTCCGCGCCTACTACGGCGGATGCCCTGTGCGCCTCGTCAACACGACCGGCATCTTTACGGATTTGAACTGCGCGATCAGCAGCAACTGGATCGACTACGGCTTGATGCTGCAGGGGCCCAACAACATCCCGTTGTGCAGCACCGACGGTACCTGCGTGCACAACTACTACAACTCGCAGTGGGAGTGGGTCTCGACCTTGGAGTCCACCAGCGTGCAGATGGCGTACAACACGATTCGGTCGCGGTACGCCGACAAGGTCGAGATGAGCGTCCTGCCGGGGCTTGTGGTCATGCAGATCCTCGTCATGAGCATGTTGAGCATGTACCAAGTCATGGGCCAGAAGCAGTCGGAGATCCTGAGCCAGATCTGGGCGTACCGGTGCCAGAACGGGCGCATGCAGGCCGTCTACCTGCTCCAGATCACGTACCATCTGTACCAGTCGTCCGACATCTACTACCTCGCACTCGGGACGGGCACCATGTCCATTGAGGCCGCGTGGAACCTGACCTTCTGCGTGCTCGCCTTCTCTTACAGCTTCGTCAACATTCTCAAAAGCCGGACGGGCGAGCAGCAGCTGGACCGCTACTTCCGCCTCTCGTGGGAGCTCGTGCTGCTGATCATCACCGCCATCGTGGTCAACGCGCTGCTGCAGGCCCGGTACACGAGCCTCAAATACATCCTGGACAGCAACTCGGAGACTCTGTACAAGACGTCCGCCGAGGGCTCCAAGCGGTGCAAGCTCACCGACTCGTGCGTCGTCTTCAAGATCAACATCGCGGTCGTGATCGCGCTCGTGTCGCTCCTCTTCTGGGCCTTCACGTCCTTCCTCTCGTACGTGCTGCGCACCCGCCACGACCCGCACCCCGTCCGCGACTTCCTCGGGTGGCTCGGCTCGTGGAAGCCGTCGACATCGCCCCGCAAGCCGCGCATGAGCATCTCGAGCTCCGGGCCGATCGTCGAGCTGCCCGGCGCGACGACGTTCGAGTCGTACTGCATCGGCGAGCACTTCCGCTTCATGTTCAACGACTGCGAGGACATCAGCCACGTCAAGGTGGGCGCCCACAAGGTGCCATCCGCCGAGGCCGTGCTGCTCGCCGGCTTCGTGTACCGCGGCAAGTACCTCTACCGCGCGGACGACGTCATCCTGCTGCTCTTCACGCGCTTCCTGCCCAACTTCATCCTGCGCACCTTCAACGTGCTCATCGTGCGCTGGATGGTCGACCCCAAGACGTACGTCGTCTCCAAGCCCACCGTCTGCCTCTGGACCGAGGTCGGTGTCGACTGGCGCGAGAAGAACAAGCCGTTCCCCTCGGCGTGAGCGTCCTCAAGCGACCGCCCGGCAACTTGACTCGGTTGAAGGGCAGTCAATCGGGGGCGTCGGAAGAAGGACGGGTTCACAGCGAGCATTTCATTTATTTCATTGCTATTATTTGCCACTCCAGCAAATAAACTGATTTAACAGAGCTTCAATGTTGAAGTGACCATCACTATTCCCGCCTTCCGCCGTGCAATCCTCCATCTCAGTCGTCATTTCGCCAAGGGAAAGTGCAGCAGCATGGAGGTGGACAAGCCGCCGCCGCCGCGCGTGCTGCTGCAAGAGAGCGGCAAGGGGAGCGGCGCGAGGTACGACGTGACGGCGGCCAGTGTCGTTCGCGGCGCTGGGGCCGGCGCAGGCGGAGGCGATGCCCGCGGGGCGTCGAGAGGGCGGGCGGCCGCCTCGGCGCGGGCCAGGGACTCCTTCCTTATCGCAGCGGTGGCCGAGAACCGTGCGCGGGAGATAGGTAGCGATCTGGAGGCGCCGAGCAGCACACATTAGAGATGGCTAATCGCAACGTGTGCGTCACACCCACCCAGGGGTGTGCGCCATCGACCTGGCGGCGCCGCACGAGCTCCTGCTGTGGAGTATCATCGACTCGCACCTGTACGCAGACACCGTGTCGCTGCTCCACGCCTACGAGGTGGTGTATGTGCATATTCCCAGCGAGTGGACTAGCCCTTTTTTTACAATGACCCCTTGCTGTGCAGCCGGTGGAAATCCTCGTGGTCGAGTCGTCGCAGCCGCACAAGATCAACGAGGAGATCGGCAAGCACTTTTCCGCCGGGGGATGCAGGATCGTCCCCATCGCGCGGAAATACTTTGAGTAGGTCAGCATGGCGAGGTCTCCTATGGCTCCTGACTGTGACAGCTTCTTGTGTCGCGCCGCAGCCAAACGAGAGGGGCGGACGACCTCAAGCGGGTCATGGCCAACAGCGTCGACATCAACCTTGGCAGGGTACGGCGCTGCGAGGTGAATATGTCCACGTGAGGAGCGACTCACAACTTGGTTCTGTGAATGCTGCAGAACTACGTCGTGATGGCCGCGGTGTCCTGCATGATGAAGTACATCGAGTTCATTCAAGGCATCAGCATCGCAGCAAAAACGATAAAGGTCAAGTAGATTTGTAATCCATGACGGCCAAGCTGCCATCCTGACGAATTCATGCGTGAGTAGGTGGTTATAAACCCCTCAGTCAAGAAGCTGCTCATGGACCACGCGACGATATCTGCGCTGGAGCTGGTAGATGGAGCCGGAGCCGAGTCGACGTCTCGGGTACGCCCCCTGCAGTTCGTTCGAATTCCGAAGTCTCTTCTGTGTGTGCCGAACATCAACACCGGGACTTGGCAGTCGCTTTGCCAGATGATCAACAGCACCCAGACGTCCGCTGGAAATCGGCTCTTGAGATCGACGGTATGTTGGCGTCCAACCTTTTGAATCCTTACACCAGTTGATCTGACTCATATTCATGATCCAAGATTCTTCAACCAAGCTGCCACCTGAAAACAATGTACGGTCCGTTTGGGCTAATGTGATGGCGTAGCGTAGCGGCGTTGCTGATATTCTTATGCGATTCAACTCTGCTAGCCAAGGCAGACAAGAGGTCATCAGCGTGTTTTTGGAGAACCCCGGCTTGTTCTTTGACGTGAAGGAACTCCTGGTCGACTTCCTCGACATTGATCGACTGTTGGTAAGTTCCAGCGGATCTCCGACTATCACTATCTAGGTCTGACGTTGTCTAAACCATACCTCTGCTGCTTAAGGTCCAGCTCGTCACGATTCCCAAAGTGATCACCCCCCACATTTCCAGGATCTCTATTGGCAACGTGATCGCCTTGAAGCACACGCTGGAGTGCCTTCCAAGACTAGCCTCTTGCATGAGTCTCTTTGACTCGCAAGCTGACACACACTGCGTGCTGCTCAACTCCATCACTCGCAGGTATACCATTTCATCAGAACCCTGCAGTTTTATCCAGCTCTGACACGTTTTCCGAAGCAGTTTGCAGCATGAAAGCTTTCCTGAAATCAGGAAAGAGATCGAGCGCATTATTAACGAGAGGTGAGTCTTTGTATTTGCTCGAGGGTCGCATCGATCTAAACTTCGGTGATTCATTGCGAACAGGGTGAAGCACAGCCGTTCAGCAGCACAGAAGCGAATCCAGGAGTGCTTCGCCGTCAGAGCGGGCATCGACGGGATGCTTGATGTCGCGAGACGAACGTACCTCGACACCATCGAGAAGATCCACAAGCTCGTGCACAGCTACAAGGAGGACTTGGAGATTCCAATGCGCCTCAGCTACACGTAAGTGCTGCGTGATCGGAGTTGTAATTGATGGAATTGTTTGCTTCTCACAAACCGAGCGGGTGTAAAACAGATCAAAACGAGGGTACCACCTGACGATCCCCGTCAACATCGCGAGCTTGCCGTCGATCTTCATCGAAAGCGTCCGAACCAACAAAGGTTTGGAAGAGTTTTGATCTTGAATGGAGGTTGGTCGACTTAATAGTGCTGTGTGCTCCAGCCGTATCGTGTTCCACGAGAGCGCTGATCTCGCTGAACCAGCGCTTGAGCGAAGCATTAACTGCAGTTTACAAACTCTCCAACGAAGTCATTCAAGAGCTGTTGCAACGAATTCGGCCACATGCAACTGCACTTTACGCGATGGTGGAAAGCGTTGCGTTGCTGGACATGCTGCTCAGGTAACTTGTCTGCTCTCTGGTGTCGACTCTTTGGAGGGAATTGACACGCCTAAATCTGTGGGCTAGTCTCGCAAACGTTGTCGCTGTGGCCCCACCAGACCAGCCCTGTATGTATCAATCATACCCTGCTGTCGTAAGCATCAGTAGTGCTCATTCATCGTATCTACAGATGTGAAGCCTGTTCTTTCGGAGCACGGCAACATGATGATCAAGAGAGGGCGGCATCCCGTCGTCGAAAGAGTGCTGAAGGACCACCCATACATTCCAAGCGACACGGTGAGCTGTATCGTATCGTTGGGCTTGGTTGACTTTGTCTGATTGCATATTGTCGCCCAGTTCTTTGACCCGCTTAGCACATTCCATCGTACGTCTCGATAAAAATCCGCTTCGCTTAATGACGAGTTCTAACCAAGCCTCGTGTGCAGTGATCACTGGCCCAAATTGTGCTGGGAAGTCGACCTACATGCGGGCGACGGCACTGATCACAATCTTGGCTCAGATGGGAAGCTTCGTGCCAGCGGTTGAAGCTCATATTCCAATCCGCGACCGGATTTGTACGCGCTTCGGCACCTCGGATGACATGGAAGAGAACGCGAGCTCTTTCTCCGTCGAAATGACTGAGGTAGCCTCAATTATCGAGACGTGCACGCCAAGAAGCCTCGTATTGCTGGACGAGCTCGGACGAGGCACAGCCAACGACGAAGGGGCGGCAATTGCTTGGAGCATCAGCGAGATGCTCATTGAACGGCACTGCTTCGCCTGCCATGCCACGCACTACCATGACTTGAACCATCTGGAGAAGCTGTATCGCAACTGCCGATGCTTCCACTTTCCATCCGCCATCGGACAGGTATGCTTGTACGTTGATTGCCTGCAGTTTTTCGTCTTATTGACCACCTTGTGATCACGAAGAGCTCCATTCGATATTGCTACGAAATCAAGGATGGGCAGAACGAATCGCTCAAGAAGTACGGCATTGAAGCAGCCAGAGTCTGCGGCATCCCAGCGAAGGTGGTTGACAAGGCTACGGAAGTGTACGAGCTCCTCTGTCGGAAACAAAGTGAGTCGAACCGGACGGTGGAATCAGAGGCCGATCACGACAACGGAGTCACAAGCAGAAAACTGCTTCATCACCTCTACGCGCTTCGGTACGCCGGATTGAGTCACCCAGGTAAGTCCCATTCCAGTTGGTACGATTGAACGAGAACAAGCAAACTAATAGCGCTCTCTATTGGCGGAGAGCAGTTCTGCGCTGTCAACTGCAGCACCTCCGCGAAGAGTTCCTGGCTTAGGGAACTACAACACGCCGCATGCCCACGCTAATTACCTAGCGTTGGCACATCCGCCGCAAACACGCACGATTCGGAGGAAGAAATGCAGTCGCACGACCGGTCTAATGTGTTGTCGAGTGTCCACATGAGCTCCAGACAGTGCTGGATGTGGCAGCGGTGAGCACATGCGATGCATATCGCCGGCAGGTTGCATGGGCCGCAGCGAAACAAAATCCGGAAGCTGTCGGAGCTCAGGCTTTCGTACTCTGGAAGCGCGCAGCAAACCTTCTCCGCTGGATTAAGCACACACAGTGAATCAAGACGCGGACACAGGTGCGACGAAAAGGTTTCGCTCTCTCATACCGGAACTCTCTCCGAATGACCTGTTACTTTCGTGCTGCAACACTTCACTCATTCGGCGTGTCAGCAATGAGCTCTGCCGGCGAACCTGCCAGGTACTCACCCCGATCCCCCCAGGCAAACGTCCGTCCTCTTCCAGCATGCGCGCTCACTAAATTCGCATCTGGTAGCGGCACCTGTTCCAGTCGAGTTGGTTCAGATCACAGGTCAATCAATCTAACAGCAGCACACAGTGATGATACCTTGACTGGCAGGAGAACGCTCGAGCTGGCCGGATCAGATTCGTGCATATCGACGTCGCCATGGATGCCATTTCCCCAGACCCACAGCTCCATGGACTCCGAGATGGCTAATGAGTGGCGCTCACCGGCGTCGATAAAATGGATCTTCTCGCGCCGAATCTCGTCGACCGAGCGCGGAAGCAGCGCGTCCCACGTGTCTCGATGACCTACAAGGATACGCTAGTGAATGAGTGCGAGCTAAGCAATGACGGAAATTTGGTGCCACCCACCGAGTTGCCCGTAGGTGCCGCATCCCCAAGACCACACGCACACTCCTTCTGGCATTTCTGCGCATTCAAACAGGCGCAGCCACAGCTTCATAGGTGAGAAACCAGCCAAAAGCGAACGCGCACGAATACCTCATTGACCTGTGAGCGCGAGGTTGTGCGCGCCGCCAGCAGAGACTGTGACCACTTTCTGTCATTTGGATCGATATCCAGGGCGGACGCCGGTGAGAGGCCAAACACCGCAAAAGCACACGGCATGGTTCAATGGACTCACTCTGCCTCTGAAGAAGTTGATGCGCGTGGGTTTGAGCCTCGGCATCTCGTCCCCGTGGCCTAGACGTCTAGTTAAACAGACACACCGTCGTGAAACCAAGGAAGCAACAGCACTGCGCCAAGATCAGCATTGGTTACCCGTTCGATCCAAGACCCCAGGAATGCACCTGTCGATTGAGCAAGGTCTCTCCGGTTACTGCGATCGAGTGGTCGTTCCCGGCGCACACATGAATAACGTCGAGGCCATCCAGAGCGCTAATCCGAGCCGGAGAACACCGATCGGATGTATCGCCTATCACCAAGCGGTCAAAAATGGCTGGCACAGGCCGTTGCAAGTGCGGGCATCTCACCAAAGCCAAGCTTGCCGTGGCTTCCATCGCCGAACGCGTAAACACCGTCGTGCTCCGTCAGAACGAGCACGTGCTGGAAACCAGCGCCGATCTCGATGACGCGTTTCGAGTCGAACATGCGCAGGATGCGTGGAACTGGACTCGACAAGGCATCGCCATGCCCAAGCACTCCTCGATCGCCTCTGCCCCATGAAAAGACTTTGGTCAAGCACAGGTGAGTTCACTTCTTCATTGGCATCGACTCGAGTGCAACTCAAGCGGTACCGTGATTGTGAACAACGGCGTCTTTCAGATCGAAGCGAGTGGCCATCATGTCGATCGATCCGCGCCGTCCTTGCAGCCTCGTGGAATCGATAGACGCTGGGCGGTCCGCCGAGCCGCTCACCGGAAGCGCTAGCAGGCACAAAGGCTCGAGTTAGACACCAGTACTTATCCCAACTTTCAGCGATGGAAAGAGGAGGCACGCACAAACGAGAGCGAAGGAGGCGAACCCGCTAGCGGCAACTTGACGAACCATGCCTTTTACCTCGGAGATCCCCAGGGTTACCATCGTGGGAATAGCCACAGAAGTTGGAGCGGTGGCGTCACCAAACGGCACTCCGACGGCGCCGTACGTGTTGTCGCCACAGGCGAAAACACTCGACGACTCGCTGAGCATCAGAGTGTGATACTTGCCGGACGTGATCTGGAGACAGCAGCCGTGATCAAGCGCAAAGCCGACACGCATTAGCACTGTGCCTTCAATCGCGTTTGCAGCAGTCTTCCTACCGCATTGAACTTGGCGTCTCTCTCGATCGCGACGCGACCACGCTTCGCCGTCTTGATTGAGATCTTCTCCTTAACGGGAGGCATCAGTTCAGGGGAACGCGACTGGGGCGAGTCGGATAGCGCGTGCCGTTCCGCGTTTCCCCACGTGCGCAGCCTCCACTCGTCTCGTGGGCCGACGATCGCGGCGTTCACGTCCCCAACGCGCCACTCCTGCTTGCGGAAGAGCAGGCAGTCGAGGCAGAAGCATCCGGTCTGCCCCACGACGTGCCTGTTTTCCTATCCACCATATCACCTCGGCTGTGAGACCGAGTACAATACTCCAAATCCTCGCGCCACAGACACGCTCACTTGGCTCGCTGCCGTCTTGGCGCCGATGATCCGCCGCTGCTCACTCTCTGCATCCGCGCGGTAGTCCTCGATCCGCTCCTGATCTCGGACACGCTGCTTCAAGACGGCATGAAAGCCGTCGAGATCGATGGGGAGATTCATTATGGAGGATCGCTCCTTCCTCCCACGAGCGTCAGTGCGCTGGGTGGCTGAGCGATTGCAGTGGACGAATCGGCGCGACCATTCACAGAGCTACCCGAGCGAACTTGGGACGCATTATTTGATTAGCGACTTGCACTCGGGGACACGACCACGACCAAGTCACGACTGGACGGGAGCGGTTAGCGCGACGGAGTACCGCGCTAGAGCGTTGTTCTGGACTTGATTCCCGTCTTCGTCGAGGCATTCCGTCTCCAGGACAAGGCGGAACGACACCTGCTTTGCTGATGGAGACTGCGGCTTGAGCTGTTCCAGGCAAGAGCAGCAAGCAACGAGCGTCAGGACACTTTCACGACTGGCAACACACCTCGCTACTCACCGAGATCAAGATCTTGACAATGTTCTTCGTGGCTTGCACGACCATCGTGTTGGCGGATGGCCCACCGCGCGCAGATGCTTGGTCGTGCTCCGCGGCCGTCGAGTCCGCGAGGGTCGGGTCTTCGTACGAGCCAATCGTGACCGGCGGAAACTCCTCCAAGACGACCTGTGAGGGTACCAAGCCATTCGTCAGCAAATGAGCGACCGGCCGAGGCGGCTCTCATCCAACTTGGCGTCACCTGCGCGTCTTCCACGAACCCATCGCTGCACTCGGTGGGAGCTTGGGATGCGCGCAAGACCAAGCGGACCGGGTCGTCCAGCGGGTTCTCGACAACGAGGACGGTCTGGACAAGCTCCGACCCTTGCTGGCGCCACGGCAGGCGCTGGAACGTCACGATCGGGAGGTAGTGCACCGCGAGGTTGGCCTTCTTGAACCAGGACGAGGCCACGGGCAGCGAGCTGTCGCCGCTCATGGGGCTGATCTGCGGCTTGACCAGGATGCCCGCCGACCCGCGCTCGATCGACTCGACGCACCGCCACGTCCGCTTGGCGCGCAGCGGCGGGCGCGACGGCGACACGAGCGCGGCGTCGCGCGGCTGATCCAGCGGGTTCAGCAAGCGCTGAGGCAGGCTCGAGACCTCGTCCATGTCTCGTTGCTGTGCCAGGCTGACGAGGAGATCGCGCTCGGCTGCGCTTGTCGGTGCTTGCGGAAGCCTGGCGAGCTGGTCCGCAAGCAACGGGTGCGCGCTCTCGCGTCGCTGGTCGGCCAGCCACTGCGCGCGCTCGAGGTCCCTTGCCTGCGCCTGGTCGACGCGCCAGCCGCCCATCTCGGCCGCGCGGTGCAGCCGCGACTTGTTCATCTGCTGCTCGCGCTGCAGCTCCTTCCTCGAGTCCGCGAGCGTCTGCCGCGCGCCAGGACGGATCCCTCCGCGCGCGCTGCCGCCAGCCGAACCCGTGGCCGCGGATAGCGACGAGTGGTGCGAGAGCAGCGCGTTGAAGACGTCCTCGTGCGCCGACTCGCGCTCGCGGGCGACGGCCGCCATGACGAGCGTGTCCGGGTCCTCCTCGGCGAGCCCGAGCGCCAGCGAGTCCCAGCGGCAGTGCGCGCACAAGAAGAAGTAGCGCTGGCGCGCCTCGTGGAAGGCCGTGGACAGTGCGCCGCCGCACGCGGCGCAGCAGAAGCAGCGGCTCGACCGGTTCTGGTACAGGCTCGCCTCCTTGGACGGCAGGTTCACCAGCAGCTGCCCGCAGTAGAACGACTCGAACTCCTCGATGCTGCAGCCCGGCCGCCGGCACAACGGCCGCTGGATCAGGTCGCTGAAGAACAGCGCGCGCGCCGGCGCCAGCCGCCCGCACTTGCACGCGTAACGCACGTTCACGCCGCCATGCAGCTCGGCCGCCATCTTGGCTTAGGTCTCTCCAACTCTCCAGCCCCGCTGGCCAAGTGGCGTACCCCAACGTACCCCGATGGGTTACGTGGGCATCACTCCGATCCCAACCTCGACGCGTGATGCCACCACTGACCATCACTCCTCATCCGCCTTCCAATCAGCGCGATTCGTCGCGGCGTTTTACCTCCGATTTAGCCAAAACGCGGTTAATTACGCGTTGAAGTGCCGGAATGCGATCATCAGGGGCAAGTCACGACCGCCCATTCCTCGATTCCCCCCGGCCTCCGCACCGCCTCCTCCCCTCCATCGACCGTCGAGATGCTGGGCCTGCTGCACCGCCGCGCCACGCTGTCCGCCGCCCGCGCGCCGCCGCTCGCCTCGCGCCTGGCGCGCGGCCACGCGTCGCTGACGGGTCGCCAGAGCGCGAGCGCCGTGTTCCCGTTCCTGGCGGAGCTCGGGCTATCGGACGGCGAGAACGCCGGCGTGTACCACGGCGAGTGGTTCGGCAACGGGCCCGTGTTCACGTCGGTGAGCCCGGCGGATGGCCGGCCCATCGGCAGCGTACGCGCGGGCTCCGCGGCCGACTACGCCCAGGTCGTGAGCGCCATGGACCGCGCCAAGGGCGACTGGAGCGACGTGCCCGCGCCCGTGCGCGGCGAGATCGTGCGGCAGATCGGCGAGGAGCTGCGCTCCAAGAAGGAGGCGCTGGGCAAGCTCATCTCGCTCGAGATGGGCAAGATCTACGTCGAGGTGCGTCCCCGCCCCTGTCGGTTGGTCGACTCGGCGCCCGCCGGCGACTCATGCTGCTGCTGTTGATCTTGATGCGCGACGCAGGGTCTGGGCGAAGTCCAGGAGGCGATCGACATCTGCGACTTCGCCGTCGGCCTCAGCCGCACGCTGAACGGATCCGTCATCCCGTCGGAGCGCCCGGGGCACTTCATGATGGAGCGCTACAACCCGCTCAAGGGCCACGTGGGCATCGTCACGGCCTTCAACTTCCCGTGCGCCGTGCTCTTCTGGAACGCGGCGCTCAGCCTCGTGTGCGGCAACACGCAGCTCTGGAAGCCCTCCGAGTCGCTCTCGCTCACGTCCGTGGCCTGCAGCAAGATCATCGCCGGCGTGCTCGAGCGCAACGGGTACCCCGGCGCCATCGCGTCGCTCATCTGCGGCAGCGGCAAGGACGTGGGCGAGGCCATGATCCAGGACAAGCGCATGGAGCTCGTCTCCTTCACGGGCTCCACCAAGGTAGGCCGCCACGTGAACCAGGTCGTGTCTTCCCGCTTCGGCAAGACCATCCTCGAGCTCGGCGGCAACAACGCCATGATCGTCGACAAGGACGCCGACCACGAGATGGCGCTGCGCGCGACGCTGTTCTCGGCGGTCGGCACGGCCGGCCAGCGCTGCACGTCTCTGCGGCGGCTGTTCCTGCACGAGGACATCTACGACGCCTTCCTCGGCCGCCTCATCTCGGCGTACAAGAACGTCAAGATCGGCAACCCGCTCGAGGACGGAGTGCTGTGCGGCCCGCTCCACAACAAGCAGGTGCGTTGGTGCATTGGGCGAGAGGAGACGGCGGTGGAGCGACTAACTTGCTTTTGTTTTGCTTTGGTGGCGCGATCGATTACCTTGAGCAGGCGGTGCAGAACTACGAGGACGGCATCGAGACCATCAAGAAGCAGGGCGGCAAGGTGCGTCGCGCGTTCGATCTCACGCGCTGTTGGCTCGGCACTCACTCTGGTGTCTGTAGATCCTGGTTGGCGGCAAGGCGCTTGAAGGCGACGGACACTTCGTCGAGCCGACAATCGCCGCGATCGAGCACGACGCCGAGATCGTCCAGGTTCGTCCATATGTCCCATTCAACTTGTGGGGAGCGTCGCGAATCGCTGACGCTCATGCCTTCCACTCGCAGAAAGAGATCTTTGCGCCGATCCTGTACGTGATCAAGTTCAAAACGCTGGAGGAGGCGATCGAGAAGAACAACGCCGTCCCGCAGGGCCTGTCGTCGTCGCTGTTCACCAAAAACCAGGCTGCGATCTTCAAGTGGACGGGCCCTCTAGGCTCGGACTGCGGCATCGTCAACGTCAACATCGGCCCCAGTGGCGCCGAGATCGGCGGCGCCTTTGGTGGCGAGAAAGAGACTGGCGGCGGCCGTGAGTCGGGCAGCGACGCGTGGAAGCAGTACATGCGACGCTCGACGTGCACCATCAACTACAGCGACGCGCTGCCGCTCGCCCAGGGAATCGACTTTAGCTAGAGACGCGGACGCAGCGAGGTGGAGTGTGAATACAATGACGCCGTCGCCGCTCGCCGCTGTTTCCGGCTGTAAGTAACATGTGCGCATGGCTCTAACGTGCGCTTCTCCACTCGAACCGGGTCAAGAGAGCTCAAAGCCGTCGGCGTTGGCGATGGCGAAGCGGACCTTGTCGACCAGCACCTCGTAGCTCTGGTACTCGGGCAGCACGAGCTGGTTGAAGCACGTGTGTGTCCTGGGCAGCGCGAGCGGGTCGAGGTCCGACTTGGTGACGTTGAGCGGCGGCTCGAACCCGTCGAGCGGGATCTTGTTGGTGCCCGTCATGAACTTGAGGAACTGCCCCCTCAGCTCGAGCGAGAACTCGCGCAGCGCCTGCCACAGCCACAAGACGACCTGCGAGTGCTCGCTGTAGCCGCCTTGGAAGACGGCGCTGGCGCGCAGCTCCTCCACCTCGATGGTCGGCTTGCCGTTCACGAGCATCTTGAGCTCGTCCAGGTCGAAGCAGCGCAGTCTGTCGAGCGGAATGAGCGTTTCGATGCCCCGGAAGATGGCGTCGAGCTGCGGCTGCACGCCGAACGCAGTGCGCCACTGGACGACGAGGTCCACGTACTCTCGCTTGTTGGCGTCCGTCAGCGGCAGGTCTCGCCCGTTCTCCTTGAGGTCGACGACGGTAGTGGCCGAGCCGCCGCCAGCGCGGTGGGCCTCCGTCTCGACGCTGAAGGTCTCGTCAATCACGTCCAGGATGCTGTTGTCGAGCATCCACTGCAGCGACTTGTGGAACTGCGCGTCGACCTGCCGCAGGTC
>JAADYF010000622.1:0-16727 GCA_023338175.1 Phytopythium delawarense
CGCTGCGTGCCGTGTCTTGAAGGGCTTCGACCGGCCACCTTCGCTTCACCAAGTGCCTCGGACTACAGCGAGGACCCCGGCACCACGTGTGTCGGTCGACAAGCTCGGCGTTACTAGTAGTCTAGCTTGTTGTAACTGGTAGTAGGCTGTGAGCTCGCTTCAGATGCAAGAGAAGAAGAATGCGAGCACCTCATGTACCAACGCTCTTCGCCCCCCTCCGTGTCCTCAAGCCAGATCACCGCGGCATCTCTTGGTCGAGTGATCGACAAGCGGAACGCTTTGTTGGCGTCTTCGCACCAAACGACTCCCGTTTCTTGCGACTGACAACTCATTGGCTTGAGCGCTTCGCGGCGAGACTGCGAGTGACGGCCAAGGAACACCGACGTGAGAGATCTCCAACTATCGAATGGGTCTTTCGAAGAAAGGAGCGATGGGAACAGATGAGGAGAGGCGTTTGACCACCGAGGCCGCATTTCGTCTTCGCTCCAAGTAGATCTGAGGAGTACAACGCAAACCCACCGCGGTGTGGACCATACCGCAAGAGTTCAAATCAAAGCAATCGTCGTTGTCAGCTCTTCGTTGATAAACTTCATTGGAAAACACCTTCATCCCTCACACGATGTCTTCGACGTCAAGTGCGTCCATCTCTCGCTCCAACACGCTTGTTACCCCAGGAAGAGCATCAGATGATCGCTCGCCCGTTCACGCGCATCATGATGGCTCCCGGATCGTCGGGCGACAGCGGGAACGTCCAGCTGTGCTCCTTGCCGTCGATCTCGAACTTGAGGTGCAGCTCCATGTAGAACGGACTCAGCTCCTTGACGGTGAACGCGCTCGAGCGGCGGAACTTGCTCTCGCCGTCCACTTCGAACGCGTCCTGGGTCCGTCAGCGGAAGAAGTTAGCAGAGGAAGTGCTTTCTCTCCTCTGCAGCATCCAGACCAACACCGATAGTACCTGGATGATCCCGAGCAGCGTGTGCGGCATGGACGCGAACGGGTTTGAGTTCGCCTTGCAGTACAAGCCTTCACCGAAGCGGACGTTGCAGAACCTGATGAAGGCGGTCGCAGTCACCAGTGGTTCGCATCGCAGAGAGCACTCAAATGGAGACAGCAGAGAGTGTCCGCACCATTTCTCGCGCAGCTTCTTCTCTTCGAGCCAGATGACCGCGGCCCTGGGTGACGGGTGCGAGATGCGCAGGAAGAAGCTCTGCCCCGTCGGTCCCTTGATCACCATGTCGCCGTCCATGCAGCAGGGCAGCGCGGGTGCTCGTGCGCGAGTGAATCGGGAAGTGACCGATCGTCCGAGCGGCAGCGACGCTCGTCGTGCCCGTTGGTGTCTCCATCCCGACTGCCGAAGGAAGCAACTGCCGCATGCAGCTAGCCACCTTCTCATCGCCAAGCTTCTCGAAGCCCTGGATGGTGTGGATCGCATTCAGACGTGACATCGACGGCATCACCAACCGCGTTGAATTCTAGAGGTTGTCTCTCATTGAAGGAATCAAGTGCGCCGTTCTCGGAGTGCTCCTCGACGCTGTTGGGCTCGTCGGTTGCCAATGCAAGCGCTGCATTCAAGCAGCCAGGGCCTGGACGCGCTCGCGCTTCTGGATGGCGCTCGGGTCGTCAGGAGTGAGCGGGAACAGCCACGAACTCGTCTTCTCGTTCATGTCCACGGCCACCTCTAGCTCCATGTAGTACGGGTTCTTGACGTATAGTTTGCAGTGGCAGTCACGCTGTCGAGTCGCGTTCCACGCGTCCTGCGTCGTGTTCACGTGTGTAAGTGATGATGGGTGGTGCGATGCTGGCTGGTGCTTGGACACTCACCTGGACGATCCCGAGCACGCAGTGAGGCATGGAGGCGAACGGGTCGACCGTCTGGCAGAAGCCGTGAACGAACGCGTGCTGGACGTTGCAGAACCTGTCGATCGTACACGTTGGTCAGTCGGTTGCTTATGTTTTTTTTAATGGAATGGCGTTGGTCGCTACCACTTCTCGCCGGATTCTTCGTCCTGGAGCCAGATGACGGACGCGTCCGCTGATGCCGCGCGCTCCATTCTAGCGGCGAACTTTTGCCCTGTCGGCGCTTCAATCGCCATGACTGCAAGTTCCTCAGGCTGCGAAGAAGCGGGAATGAAGCTGATAGCAGCAGACTTGGAGGTAAAAGGTGGGCGTGGCGATATCCAATTCGATCCAGCAATGTTCCCAAGGCGATGACAGCAGTGGATGGCGACGAAGTGGCCATATCTTTTGCCGCGAGATTGCCGTATGGAGCTGGAGAATGATGACTCCCATGAAGATCGCAACCACGGATGCCGCCAGCAACAGAGTGGATTGGCTCGACATGGAAATGGTTGCGAAGTCTGCGCAGAGAAACTGAAGATGTTCGTGAACTGACGACACTACCCAACGATCGCCCTGCTCGTGCTGCCTTGGTCACACAGGCGCTTGGTTCGGTCGTGATGGCACTGGGTGCTCGATCGAACCGCATTGATCACTTGGCGCTAGCCGCAAGGCGCTTGCCGATAGCAGCGCCGTCGACTGGCGTGAACGCAAGCGTCCACTTTGACTGCTTTCGGTCGAATGCACGATTGGGTGTGGTAAAGTAGAACGTGACCACGGCCTCAAGGCAATACGGAGTTCGCTCGCGCACTTCCAACGAAGTTACGTCGCACTTGAGTCTGTGGGCTCCGTTTTACGCGTCCTGTCAATGTCAACCTCGGTTAGCAGCGCTGTCAACCCAGCGCCATGGTGATGGCCATCAGCACGTAAAGTGCGGCATTGAGGGGAGTGTGGCGACAGCATTAAGGCGAGGCAAGTCGAAGGCAGCGCCTTACCATTTTTCATCAGCGTTCGCGTCGTCGAGCCAAACTACGTACAGTGACTCCTCTCGATGCTCAAGCCGGCACGTATAGCTTCTCCCTGACGATGACTTGACCACCATGGCTCTGCGCCGCCGTAAATGGAACAGTGAGAGATCTGCCAAAGGAGTGTTCTAGGTCTCAGCAATGCCACAGAGATCTATCCCATGATCGCACAAGGATGTTTCCTGTGCTCCGAGGCGCTCTTTTCCAGAGATTTCTCCATTGATTGACCGAATTCAACAACACGCATGACTTGGATGGACGTGTGATATGCACTCTCACATCAGCATGATGTACTGATCCGGTCCGTCGTCGCCTTCCTCTCTGTCATCCCTCTGCCCATCCAAGACGTCTCGTTCCAGCGCGTCCATCTTGAGTTTCTGGCGACGACGCGCTCGGTTGACGACCAGTCCGACCGCGACGAACACCAGCAGACCGCCGAGCAGCATGCTGTCCGGCGACGCCCACTTGACTGCCTCCGCCACCGTCAGCCGCCGCGCGTGACCGCCAGACTGATGACCAGCGACTGCGGCCGGGTCGTCCACGGCGTCTCCGCGCAGGAACGTGGGGAACCTGTCAGTCGTCTCGCCCTCGCGGATGCTGCTCGTCAGCTGCTGGATCCTGCTCGTGATGTCCGTCGCGGCGTCCACGTCGCCAGTCAACAGCAGCAGTCGCTCGCCGTTGATGGCGTCCACCGCCTGCTGCTCCGTCTGGGGCGCAGCGTCCGACACTTCGGCGCTCAGAACACGTGCGGAGATGACGTCCGCGGCGTCTTCCAGCGCGTCGGCGTCGAACTTCTGGGCCATGAGGAGGCCGCGTTGGTCGCCGTCGCTGGTCTTCGGACGCCGCGGAGGAACGAGCTGCCTCGCCACGAACGCCTGCGCCGCCGCGCCCTGCAGCAGGTCGACGCCCTCGAACGCGTCGTCGTCCCCGGGCTCCACCGCCAGCAACGCCGCCGCCGGCTGCATCCGTTGGCCCGTTCTTCTTCCTTGACTTTGACTTGGTGTCGGACTTGAAGATCGTGGAATGGCGTCGCTTCGAGGAGGTGTTCTCGACTGCCACCAGTGTCACTCAAATGGTTTGTGGGATTTTGTTATTCAGAAACTATATGTCACTAGAGCGAATCATGAGACTGCGTCTGGGTTACGCGCTATGGAAATGTGGCGATGGTCAATGTCATGGTGACGGCCTCGGGACGCATGCTCCCGGTGTATTGCCATCCCCACCACGACTCTCCACGACTCGTATGCAAGCGCAAGCAGTACGCTTCGTAGTTAATCAAGCGGACCGGTCGCCGCGCGCCGCGTGTATTGATATCGGCACGGGTTACGGTCGCTCGGCGGCCGAATGCGTCTGCTCTGCTGCTCTACATGCGTTTGCCGGTTGCCTAGGCGCTGGCCGCGACCATGCGCTGCGGCTCGCGCGTGGGCTTGACCGACACCTCCTGGCGGCCCTTGGGCACGTTGAACCAGAAGCGCACGAAGCCGTCGCGCGTGGCGAAGATCGTGTGGTCCTTGCCGATGCCGACGCCGCGGCCCGGGTGGAACTTGGTGCCGCGCTGGCGGATGATGATATTGCCCGCCAGCACCGACTCACTGCTCGAATACATGCATACATACGCACTCGTCAGTTCACACACTCTCGCAGCGCGGCCGCGCCGCAGCAATGGGATCCATGCGCGCGCGCACCCGCCGAACTTCTTGACGCCGAGGCGCTTGGACTCCGAGTCGCGGCCGTTCTTGGTGGACCCGCCCGCCTTCTTGGACGCCCACCGGCGCGAGACCGAGAAGACGCCCTCCGGCATCGCCACGCCCGCGCTCGGCGCCGCCAGGCAGCGTCCGGAGCCGCCGATCGCGCGCGCCAAGCCCATCGCCATCGCCATTGTCGCTGCTGCTTGTGCTCTTCTCCCCTGCTGGTCGCGTGCTGCTGTTCGCCACCACAAAATCGGCGGGGTACGCTCTTTCAAAGAGCGTACCCCCGGGTGGGTGTAACCCCATCCGTTTGGGGTACTATGTAACCACGGAGGGACTCAAGATCTGTAACCTCATGCTCAACCGGCAGACTGGAAAGCTCCAAGCAGCATCAAGGAGGGGTGGCGATCGCCTCGCAGTGTAGACGTTCAAGGCGCTGCGCAGGCCGTGAGGATGCCGTACGTTAGCGAGGGTCAAGTGGTGGAGAAGCGCTCGGTCTGGCGGCTGTCCATCATCACGGACGCGGTCTGGGGCGCGGTCAACTTCGTCGGACTCTTGTGCGTTCGTTGGCGGTGGTGTTGTGGTTGCTGCGGGACGAACGGTCGCGGCCGTGGTGATCGCTCTGTGCTGACGCCTGCCTGCCTGCTTGCTGCGCGCGCTGCTGCGACGTCCACTGCGTTAGCTTCTCGTCGCTCTTCTCGGTGCGTACACCGCATGGAATCCAAAGCGTTAGGCCGTGACTGACACGGATGTGCTCGTCATGGAAGGACCCGACGACGACGCGCGGGAACAGCAACGTGAGTCGCCCCGTCGGCGGCTCGAGCGCCAGCTCTCGCCCGGGCAACGGACAGGGTCCTCGCCGTCCCATGGGCGGCATCAACCACCGCGGAACCATCAACCAGCCGAGTACGTGCACTGCAGAGCTGACTGTTCGTTCTCCTCAACACGTCCTGACCGGCGTGTTCTTGTGTGTTGAACAACTTGTGGGGGTGCACAGTGGGCATGGGCGGCTGCTGCGGCTAAGTGCTGGTCTGTCAGGCACGGAAGAGTGTAGATTGGCTCATGGAACCTCGCTCGATGGACGACGGCAAGCGAAATCAAGCACATACATGAATTTCTATCGCGAGGATCAGTCCGCCATGACGTCGTCGGTCCCAGACTCGAGCATCCAGTGAGGCGGTGAGCATGAGGTTCCACCCCACGGCAAGGCGAGCGACCTACTTGGTCCGCCGCTTCTTGGTGTGGCCCTTGGTGATGTTGCCGAGCTTCTTGCCGCGCTTCTTGCGCTTGCCGCCCTCGTCGTCGTCCTCGTCCTCGAACGTCTTGCCCTTGGCCTTGCCGGCGTTCTCCTCGCGGCCGATCACGCGCTTGAGCACGTTCATGCTGCGCTCCTTCTCGGTCGTCTCGGCGCCCGTGAGCGGCAGGAACTTGTTGCGCTTGCCCTTCTGCTTGCGCTCGCCCTCGCCCTCGCGCATCTTGTCGAATTTGCCCATGGACGCCGTCGAGAACTGCACCTTCTCGAGCGTCTTGCGCGTGCCCTCCTTACCGCGCTGCTTGGCCTTGACGTCGTCCGTGTTCATGAGTTCCACCGGGATGCCCGTGGGGGCCAGCGCCGCGCTGCCCACCTGCTGCTTGCCGCGGCCGTTTTTCTGTCGGCGTCACACGTCATGTTAGCGCCAAGGAATGACCACAACACACAGCCAAGACGGCGACGCGACGTACCAGGTTGCGGGCCTGCGCCTCGAGGTTCTTCTGGACGCGCGCGCGCTTCTCCTGCTTCTTCTTGGTCCACGGGTCCTCCATGTCGCCGGGCTTGACCTCGGCGGCCCAGTCGCTCAGGTCGTCCTTGGCGGCGCCCTTGTAGCCCCAGGCAGGCGTCCAGTCGCCCTTGTCCTCGTCGAACGTCATGCGCGACTGCTTGCGCTTGACGATGCCCTTCTCCTTGGCGAACTTCTCCCACTTGGTCTCCACCTTGGGCTTCGGCAGCGGCTTCTCGCGCGGGATCGTCGTCTCGGGCGCCGGCAGCAGCGCCAGCGGACCCATGTCCGACATCTCGCGCGGCAGGTCGAAGATGTGGTTCACCAGCAGCTGCACGTTCTCGCGCGCGTGCAGCGCCAGCTCCTTCTCGTTCGCGTACGCGAACGGGTGCGTGTCAAACGCCGCCAGGTTGCCCAGGTCGTACGTCAGGTCGTCCGCCTTGTGCACGTCGCTCGAGCCACCGGCCGCGAACGCCGCGGGCGCAATCTCCGACGCCTTGACCACCATCGTGTGCGAGTCCGTAGTCTCCGAGTCTCCGAGGCGATAGATCGACCAGCAACAAGCGAATGACCGACCGACGGCGTTGTGGTGGCGCCTGTTGCTGCCAACCAGCAGATCGGCTCGACATGTTTTCAGCCAATCCAATTGATCGAAGACGTGAATTTCAAAGGGATCCTTGCGTCGATCTGATTCGCTGAATCCTCGTCGATTCACAGCCTGTGATTGGCTGAAATTCCTCAATCAAACGATATTTGGATTCATGCTTGTCATAGAGAACGCACGGCCGACCGATCGATCGAGCGGCACCGCGCGCTTCGTCGCCGCCGCCTCCTCCGAGACGCCCCACTCGCCTTCCCGCGGCCTCTGCGCGTGCTGCGCCTAGTCTCGACACTGCTCCATGGACTCGAAGCGCGAGGACGACGATGGAGACCCCGCGAGCGTGCGCGTGCTGACGGACCGCGCGCTGTTCGCGCACATCACGAGCTTCATGGATGGGCTGCCGTTCCGCATCGCCGTGTTCGCCAAGGCCGAGCGCTTCCGCCCGCGGCTCGAGGGCCGCTACCCGTCCTCGCGCGGGCTGCTTCCCCAGCTGGCCATCATCGTCGACGACCTGGTCATGCTGCAGGCGATCCACCGCTTCTCGATGGAGCGTCGCCGCCTGCAGAGCGAGCAGGCGAGCCACCACGAAGGCGACGCAACCCCGGACGCCAAGCAGGTGGCGATGGATCGCGAGCTCGAGTTCCACGCGGTCGTGCGCTGCGCCGTCCGCTTTGACCGGCTGCACATGCTCGAGTGGCTGCGGCTGCGGCTGCCGCTGGACGCGTACGAGTTCGAGCACGGGCTCATGGACATTGCGGTTACGCACTCGCGCGGCACGGCCGTCATGGACTGGGTGCTCACACACGCGCTCGGCCGCACAGGTGGAGCAGATGAACCGCGGCAGGTGTCTCCCTGGGCATTGCGCGTGGTCGCCTACAGCGGACAGCTCGACAAGATCCGGTGGCTGCATGAGCACGAGTTCCAGGGCTTCTCCCCCGTAGTCGCGGACGCCGCGGCGTCAACCGGCCAGCTCGAGACGCTCGCGTTCCTGCACGACGAGCAGATCGCGCAGTGGACGTCCCGCGCCATGGTTCTCTCGGCGACCAACGGGCACCTCGAGGTGGTGCGGTATCTGCACGAGCACCGCGGTCGCGACGGCACGCTGGCGGCCCGGGCGTCGCAGGGCATGACGCGGGCCGCGCTGCACGGCCACCACGAGGTCGTCGCGTTCCTGGGCCAGTGCGGGTACGAGCCCATGTGGGGCACGCTACAGGATGTGGTCGCCGCCGGCAAGGTCGAGTCGCTGCGCGCGCTCTGCCTGTTCTCGACCGAGGGCTGCCTGTTCGACGCGCGGCGCAGCGCCAAGCGCTACCACCACCGCGCCGAGATGGTTGAGCTGCTCAGCGCGCTGATCGCCCCCAACATCTGGTTCTGCAACCAGCGCAAGCACTCGCATGTCGGTCCGCGCCGCTGCCAGAGGCTGGACGAGCAGCACACGGACGCATGCGACGGCGAGGGGAAGGAGGCCACCAAAGCCGAGTCCTGACCGTCGGCTGGCTCCACTAGTGTACAATACCCGCCTCCTTCATCTCGTCCTCCGAGCCAATGATATGGACAAGGTGCTTCAGTTCTGCAGTGGTCGCGAGGCGGTTGGCATGTGCCGCGTCATCCTGGGCTCCCTCCATGCGCCTCTTCAATGGCACGCTGAGGCGCGTTCAGGAGTGGGTGGGACCTGCCACTTGGAGCACTGACGCTCCCGCAGGCTCCGTCTCACGCCGGCCGCGCTTCTCCTGGCGGAGGAGAGGGAGGATCCGTCCATTATCGCACCTTTAGCATGGCGTCCTCGCCTCCATCTTCACCTCCATCCTCATCCTCACGCGATCTTCTGGATGCTATGGATCATTTCCGCTCGGGTCATTTCGGTCGCGCCTGACGCTCCTGGCCTCGTTTCCTCTCGATAAAGTTCAGTGTAACCCCCACGTTCGCCTTTGTTGGCAAACTGGCTCCTCAAATCGAAACTTGATGCGGTGCCTCCGACAGGTCCTCGGTTCGGAGAAGCCAGCTGTTTTGTCCTGCCAGCTGGCGAGCCGGTAGAAGCTTGGTGGTTCAGATGCCAAGCGACGATCGGCACAGCCCGAGACGGAAAACATGTGCGTTTCACTATGGGTGGCCACCGTCCAAATGGCTGTGGGTCATGTTGCCCAGCACCATGCGTTCGCTTGCCCAGTGTGACCGCCGCATATTCTACACTCCTCCATCCTGATTGTCCCTCCCGCGCCCCATTAGCGCACTTGCCGGCGGCCGAGCACCTCGTCCCCGACCACCAGAACGCAGGCGTCGGCTCTCCTCCCCTCTATAGACCAAAGCATGCGGACGGCGAGCATGCTGTTTGCCGTGGCGGCGCTGGGATCGCCCCTGGCGCAGGGCTACTACAAGTACGTGGCGCTGATCCCGAACGGCGGCAGCGTGCCCGACTCGCCCAACATCGGGCACCTGAGCGAGGACGGCACGACGGGCCTGAACGACTTCGGCGACGCGTTCGCGACGGCCGGCGACGCGTGGACCACGGCGCTGTGCCAGGAGGACACGGACGGCGACGGGTACACGAACGGCCAGGAGCTCGGCGACCCGTGCTGTACGTGGTCGTCGACCAACACGGCCGGGCTCGTCACGGACGGCATCAGCCACCCGAGCGACGCGACCCAGATCCCGACGAGTGCCGAGCTGCTGGCGGGCTGCACGTCGTCCGCCACGACCACAGCGAGCGGTAGCACCAGCGGCACGGCGGGCGACGACGTCAACGACGTGCTGGCGCCCGTGTCGGCGGGCTCGTCCAGCGCCATGCCGCCCGACGACGACGAGGACGACTCGGACGAGATGGCCGAGACGACGGACGCGGCCCCGGCGTCGGCCACGCTGAGCGCGCTGGCGGCACTCGTGGCGGCTGCTGCGGCCGCGCTCGCCATGTAATCTTGAGTGTACGAGCAGAACCGTGAGTGTGTCGTGGTGTAGAGCGCGTCGAGAGAATATTATACCCTGCGTTCGTGCGCGATGCCTTCATTTTCATGGTGTTGGGAGTAGCGAGTGGGGTGTTGTAGCAGTCTCTGTGTATTGGCAAGGCCTCGCGCAGGTCGGCAGGTCGGGGCAAAAACTGTAGCGGTCTACAGGCGGAAGCAGCATGAAAGGGGTCGTTTATATAGACACCACGCGCGCGCGGGCCCGTGCTCGAGGCGCTCGCTCGGCTCTCCTCGCGACGGGACTAGCTCGTGGGCGACGGAATAATGAAGAGCACGATGATCACGACGACCAGGATGGCTATGACGACGTACAGCTTGCAGGCCTGTTCCCATCATCAACAGCACTCGAGTCAGTCGCGTTGCTTCCCCAGCATCCAACCAGTGACCGAGTAACAGTGGACGTACGTGCTTCTTCTTGGCGTTCACGCTCCGCGCGGCCTCCTCTTGCCGCTCCAGGTCTCCGTGGGCATCGTCCATGCGCTGCAGACCGGCAACTCCCGGTCAGAACCCTCCGTCTTTCATCGCGCCATCGAGACAAGAAGGAAGGACTCACGTCGCCGATGTCGCCGATCATGGCGTTCTGCTCGACGACCTCGCCGTTGATGGCGTGCGCCTGGCCCTTCAGACCGCGCACGCCGTTGTAGATCTGGTCCAGCTGCGCGTCCTGGCGCGCGCGGTCGTCCTGCTGGCGCTGGTCGAACGCCTGCTGCCCTCCCATCTCGCGGTAGTCGGCCATCTTGCTCGCGGGTTGCGCGCTCGCTTGAGGCGAACCAGACACTTCCTTGGACGCTGAAGACACGATGAGAAAGCGGGGAACGTCGGCTACGACGTGCGCGGGGGCAGATCACGTGCTGAGGCGCTCGGGCGTGGGGAACGGCGGCGGAGCGGGGTGATCGACGCGAGCACTACGTTCGAGCTTCTCGCGCGTTTTCTTCCTGGCTTTTTGGCGATGTGACTGCGGCGGGAGAACGACAGCGTGTGGCATAGAAAAATCAAGAGAGCGAGAGGTTCCACCTAACCGCACAAAGGAGTGGATTGTCGGGTTATGATTGTGTGGGACACACCAGTTCACAACCCACTTTTGAACTCAGATCTGATGCAATTGAGTCTCGGTGGGATTCGTCTGAGACGACACATCCGAGTTCAACGCGGACAAGCATGCGCATCCAATGGGATTGTTCGAGTGGTATGGGCACCAACAGCATGCAGTTGCTCACTACATAGCAAAGAGCAAGGCTGCTGCAATCCGAAGAACGATCTCTTCGCATCACAATCTGAACGCCATGGTATGCTTACGTTTATGGTATCAAATCTGGGCTTCATCCTGTTCTCGGGATCACATGAAGCGGTCCTTTGACACGGTTTAACAACCTTCTTGCATCAGGAGCCATTGACAACAACGGTGTAAAGTACACGAATACGTCTATTGCATCAACTCGAGTGTCTTCCTCGGCCAGTGCTCTAGCGTCGGACTGCAGAGGCTAATGAGAACTAACTACGCATGTAGCTGCCACGTACACCCAGCGATTGGACGCGAACAGCAGCAAGCGTGCTGTTGGCCAACACCCTGGACACCGTGCCAGCTTGGTCGTCTCGAAGCTTACGCGAGGTACGCGCTGGCCGCCAGGACGGTGGCGGTGACCATGCCAACGGCGCCGACGGCGGCCGACGCGTCGTTCGAGCCCACCGAACCGGAGGAGGACGAGGACGAGGTCGACGACGAGCCCTTGAGCGAGGAAGACGACGAGTCCGTCGTGGTTGTGGTCGAGGTCGAGTCGGAGGTTCCAGAGCTTGCGGTGCTCACGACCGAGTCCATACCCAGCGAAGCCGCCGACACGGTGCCAGCCGTCGAAGCACCTGTCTCACCGACAGTCGAGGTACCCGCCGCACTCGACGTGCCAGTCGTGGTCGTCGTCGCAGCGGCGCCAGTCGCATCGGTGGCGGTGCTTCCGGTCGTGGTGGTCGCAGCAGTGGCTGTGCTGCCCGTCGTAGTGGCTGTCGTGGCGCCGGTCGTGGTGCCAGTCGTGGTCGCCGTGGTGGCCGCAGGAGCCGTGGTCGCGGTCGTGGCAGCGGTCGTGGTGGCGCCAGTGTCCTGAGCGTAGACGCCAGCGACGGCGAGGGCGGCGAGGAGGAAGACGCGGAAGAACTTCATGGTGGTTGGGGCGGAGGCTGTTCGATGTGCTCGTTGGAGAGTGAATTCGAGAATGAGTCGGGAACCAAACCTCTCTCCGACATGCCGAAACACCTCGACGGAAGCGCCTGGGAGCGTCTAGGTGACCCAAGGTCGGCACGAAAGCTTTTCACGTATCGCGCCTTGCATGGAGAAAGAGGTTTGTCTCGTGTGATAGTGGGCGATAGTCGACAGCGCCAGTCACTCCGAGTGCTCCCATCACTTGGCGATGGTCAACATGCGCACGCACCGGCTGGGCGGCACGTTCGTGGCTCGCTCATGGATCTCAATCTCGGGCTCTCATGTGTCCGATACTTGGATAGCGCGAGATCTGCGGGCATCTGCTGTCTCCCCTTCCCGCTGCCCATGTTCGGTTTCGGTCGTGGATATTTGCCGGTCGAGTCGCACGGCACATGTGCCAAAGGCATCCACTCGCTCTAGAAGGACCACGTGCGTCGGTGTGATCACCTCAACAGGGATGAATGGGTCGACTCACGCTTTTCATTGCGACACCTTGACCAAAACATGCATACATTCATTCGCTCACGCGGAGCTGGATTTCAGGCACGGCCCGCACGTTGGACACGCCTAGATCTGCGCAGCGAGCATGGCAGCGCACGCGCCTGCGACAACCGCCACGTTCCACGGAGCGGAAGGCCCTGCCGTCGCTTCCGCAGCATTCGAGCCCGACGCGCTGGAGGAAGAAACATCCGCCGCCGCACTGGCGCTGCCACCGACCGAGGCGTCGGTGCTCTCGCTCGTGCTGTCCTCCGTCCCCTGACTGTCGCTGTCGCTGGCAGAATCCACCACCTCGTCCTGAGAACTCGCATCGGAGACGGACGCGTCTGCATTTGTCGACGACGACGCGCCCGCTCCGTCGGTGCCCGGCTTGACGCTGGTGGAAGGCGCCACGGTGCTTACGGCCACCGAGTCTTCAGGCGCCTCGGTCGTCGAGTCCAGCGTGTTGTCGTTGGCCGCCACGACGCTGTCGCCGAGCGTGGTGCCTCCAGACGAGTCCTGCGCTGAGACGGCGGCCGCCAGGACGAGCGCGGCCAGGGATGCGAGGCGCAGCAAACGCATGGTCGACGCCGACACCAGGTGGAAGCGCGCGCCTTGGATGTGAACTTGGGAAGTAAGTGGCCGAGGCTTTTACCACCGATCAATGGGTAAAGGTTTGGAGTTGATTGAAATAAAAGTATTGAGCTAGAAATGCGCCAACATATATAATTATATTTGAGTCGTTTTAGCTAGAAGTCATTAAATAGATGATATTTGCGCAACACAGATACACTCAAGTCAGTAGACGGTGTTTTAGCCGCATATTTTTGCCGAAGAAGTGGGTGCGAACATCGGAACGACTGAAATGTACTTGTATCGAGTATGCGCCAGGGCGGTACATGGAGATCCAGCGTCCCGGCTGTTTGGGCTCTGGTGGGTCGGACGAACCGGACTTTTCTCCATGTGGCTTCAAAAATTGTGCAGGACCTGCCATGCGGTTGAAGAGCATGCAGATCGCACCCACGAAATAAGAGCAGCCGCAACGAATCAGAGCTCTTCATTGCGAAGCCATTGTTCGCCTCGGTCTCTTCAACTCGGTCCATTCCCGACGCCCAAGCGATCGATCCGACGCGTTCGATGCTGCTGCTCATTCTCGAATTTACTCATCAACGAACTCAGCCACCACCACCAAGTCAACTACTCCGCCGACCATGAAGTTCTTCCGCGTCTGCCTCCTCGCCGCCCTTGTCGTTGCTGGCGTCTACGCGCAGGACACGACCGGTGCCGCCACGACGACTGCCACCACGGCTCCTGCTGCGACGGCGGCGGCCGTCACGACGACGGGAGCCACAGCCACCACGACCGGTTCTGTTGGCGCGACAGGCACCACACCTGCGGCCGCGGCAGGAGCGTCGAGTGCGGCTGGTACCACCGGTGTCGGCGAGTCAAGCTCCGCGACGGACAGCACGGTGACTGCGTCCAGTTCTACGGGCTCCGACTCGGTCGAGGCCACCGACAGCTCAAGCACGTCAGACACGACGTCAGACTCGTCGTCGGACACCACGACCTCCACGACGGACACGACGTCGTCGTCTCTGCTGACGGGCTCGTCGTCATCTTCGCTGTCCGGGTCGGTGGGTTCGAACGACGCGTCGACGGCTGTGAGCGCTGTGGGGATGGTGACCGCGACGGTTCTTGCTGCTGGCGCGTATTTGGCTTAGATCTCAAGTCTGGCCGAGCCTGTCGTAGGTGCGACGCTGTGTACTCTAGCTTTGGTGCGTTTGTAAGCTTGCGCGGCAGCATTTGATGTCACTGCGAAGATTGTTACCATACACGTGTTCTTTAGCAGTCGTTGGTGGTGTGTTCTGGTCGGGTTTTCGCATCAAGCCGACAGAAATCACGTCATTGCGGACGGATTGCAATTGGAAGAGCAACGCCCAGCGACATGCTGGAATTGGATGCAACTCAAAACGTGACGCAATTCGAGAAGAAGTAGAACATGCACCGCAGCATGTCATCCGCCTGGACTGGGAAGAACTTGAGCACGTGCCAACGGATCTTCAAAGAACACTTGGTATTCACTTTGAGCACTCTCCAAGGTCCATGCGCTCACGCTCACCTCGGCGATCAACCGTGGGGTTGAGCCTCCAGCCAGAAGTGAGGATAGGACCCGATCGCACAGTCGGTATGCAAATGGGTCGACCTCAGCGTGTCTTGCACTTGCATGACGATAGTGTAAGCCACTTCAACATGGAGGAAAGCCCGAGTGTATTCCAAATCGACGTCATGATGCAATGTATAGACACTGACCCACGCCGCGAGCGATCACAGGCGACACTAATTACTCCGAGCCGACCCCGAGGTGTTCCATTGATTGTAACCTGGTGTTGCTTGTCATCACACCCAGCAAGCGCCGCAATCGGTCCATTCCTCGGCGGTGGGTGGAAGAGTGTTTCCGTACCATATTCCAGCCAATCGAGTCGTTGGCGTCGTCTGTTGAGCAATGCCCAGATGGTCGTCGTTGAACTCGCGGCCAGATGAAGAGAATTTTCTGCGACGACGTCACATGGAGTCCCAAACCAGAAATAGTGTCTTTTGTTGCTGTTGAACAGCAAGTTCCACAACCAAATGTCAGGTCGGTCGTGCATGTGAAGGAAGGAGGGGTGTGGAGCATGTGGTGTCGATTTTCGTGGCTCTTGAAAGGCTTCGGGTGGATTTGTCCTCAAGTCTCATGACTAACTAACGTCAGCCGGTTCGAGGCTACTGCTTGCAGATCAGCACGGAACCAGTGCCGTCGATACCGCGTTAGTTTGAAGAGGAAGCACCGACGGTGGCGATCGAGTTGGTGTCGGATCTCCCCTGCACCACGCCATTCTCGAATTCACTCATCGACAAGCTCAACAGTCAGCCAACCGACCAAGTACTCCAGCACACCGACCATGAAGTTCTTCCGCGTCTGCCTCCTCGCCGCCCTTGCCGTTGCTGGTGTCTGCGCGCAGGACACGACCGGTGCCGCCACGACGACTGCCACCACGGCTCCTGCTGCGACGGCGGCGGCCGCCACAACGACAGGCACCACAACCGGGAGTGCTGCGACGGGTGCGGCTGCCAACACCACGGCCACGACGGGGACTACCGGAGCCACTGGAGCAGCCGGAGCGTCCAGCGCGGCTGGCACCACTAGCGTCGGCGAGTCGAGCGCCGCGACTGACAGCACGGTAACCGCGGCCAGTACCACCGGTTCCGACTCGGTCGAGGTCACTGACAGCTCGAGCACGTCAGACACGACATCGGACTCGTCGTCGGACTCCACGACTTCCACGACGGACTCTTCTTCGTCGTCATCGCTGTCTGGATCGGTGGGCTCGAACGACGCGTCGACGGCTGTGAGCGCGGTGGGAATGGTGACCGCGACGGTGCTGGCTGCTAGCGCGTATCTGGCCTAGACTCGACGCTTGTTGGAGGTTCCGTAGGTGTGTACTCTAGCTTTGGTGAGTTTGTGAGCGTCCGCGGTTGCATCTGAAGCCACTGCGAGGGTTGTTATCCTACCATGCATGAAAAACTTTTGCCAGTCCTTGGTGTCGATTGTCACCTTTTTTCTCATTAAAGTCATATCACCGACACGCACCGAGGCAACGCGGACGGAGTTCAATCGAGATAACAATGCCATGGCCCACGCCAACATTTCCTTGCTACGTTCATTTTTGCCATCGTACCACTTGATGGCATGCATCCTTCGTAAAAGCCCGATGACGACAGGAAGAAGAGCTGTCGCGCGCAGAGACCATCGGGTGTTCAAACGTGCTGGGACGGAATTCAGCTCGAGCTCGAGACTCGGAGAAAATGACCCGCAGCTCGATCACCAGGTCGGGTCTCGGCTGCAGCAGGGCTCCATCCGAGCCAACCATCTTCGTGCCGTAGTACAGATCCGTCGCTGGGATCCGGAGCTCGGCAGGAACGTCCAGGTCCCCATTCAGACTGCCAGACAGATCCCTGTACGTCTTCAGCGGGTCAACTCGACGCGTTGGGTCGATCTTCGCCAGCACGACCTCGTCCTCTCGTCTGAGAGGTGCGCTGCCGAAGCTCACGACGTCGTCCACGACCACGCTGTCTCGTTCATTTCGGCGGTACACGATCGCGACGCTCGCGATAGTGCCATCCGCTTGGACGGGAAAGAACTTGAGCACGATGACCG
>JAADYF010000623.1:0-16713 GCA_023338175.1 Phytopythium delawarense
AGACTCAAGTTGCCAGGCGTTAAATGTGCAGAGGCGCGCTGCCGGGCAGCACGGCACCTCTGTCGGAGACGCTTTGGCCCGCAAGAGTCGACCCGCGCCTGGCAGTCATCGGAGAGATCGTCCTGCTCATGAATCCAGCCAGGACGCACGCAAGACCTCGGGCTTCGCGCAGAGACCGCGGCGACTGATCTTTCTCGCGACTGGACCATTCGAGACCGCCGCACTGTCCACCGCCGCCTCCGCCTCCGCCTCCGCCTCCGCCGCCGCTCCGCTCCGTCCGAATGGCCATCCGTCCGTCCGTCGCCAAGCGTTGAAGCGCCCATCAACTCGTCTCGTGTCCCCTCCATGGCTGAGCAACGGAGGGCGTTCCTCCATGCTGCTCCCATACATGCATGTCCAGCCCAGCAAACTAAATCCATGCGGCGCGCCATGGACCGCCCGCTTTTCAAAAGCATCAGGTTATCAGCTCACCACGCGCGCCTCCTTTGCAACTGCGCGACGTTGGCCAATCTCCGCTACCTCTAAATTTCATACACAGCGCGTATACCCAACATTTGCTTCCACTCTCAAGGGTGTTGATGACTCTACAATATTATATATCATCCATAATAATAAACCATTAGAATAAACAACTCAAAGACACAGTTGGACGTCAACAGGAGCTGTTGAGCTCTTCGGGGAGGGGGCAGCCGGGCCAGCGCACGCGTCGGCCGCCCTACCGACGGCCGCCGCCCTACCGACGGCCGCCGCCCTACTCGCCACCCCAACGCCCTCCCGGCGCGCAGAACCGAACTCTCGCGCCGGCCTCACGGTCGCCCTACCGCCGCCCTACCGCTTCCCATTGAGCAGAACAGGCCGCGCAGGATGCTGGGCCGCGTGCTCAAGGAGGTCAAGCTGCCCTTCCCGGATGACTTTTTCCCCGAGATGGAGCTCGCGCCGGCGCTCGAGAGAGACCTGCTGACGTCCGCGGGCCGCCTGCTGCAGAGCACGCTGCGCGAGGAGGCGCCGGCCTCGCGCTTCCACCCGAGCCAGCGGCCCGACCAGTGGAAGCAGGTGGGCGACCGCCACGGCCTGCAGCTCTACCGCGAGCGCGGCGTCGCCAAGGGCAACGCCGTGCGCGTCAACGTGCTGGGCCAGCTCACGGGATCGCTGCACGACGTTATGCTCGGGCTCTACGCCAAGGACAACAACGCCTTCAAGACGCAGCGCGCCATCATGCACGGCGACTTCCTGGACGCCTCCGTGCTGCACGTCGTGGATGCCGACCCGTACAGCGAGGACGACACGGGCTTCTCGTTCCAGCTCGCCGCCATCAAGTGGATGGCCTCGGCGCCCTCGGGCAAGCTCGTCAACAAGCGCGACCTGTGCTGGTTCGAGCAGATGGGGCTCACGAACGACGCCGCCGGCGAGGAGCTCGGCTTCCTCGTCATGCAGTCCGTGCGCGTGGACGCGTGCCCGCCCTTCGAGCAGCAGGGGCTTAAGCGCGCCTCCGCCAGCGTCTGCTACATCTTCCGCCCGCTGCCCAACGGCCGTGTGAGCGTCTTCATGACCGGCGAGCACGCCGTCGGAGGCAAGGCGCGCAGCTGGAGCGCCGACGCCGTCATGGTCGAGATGTGGCTTGGCATGGGTGCCGTCATGGAGTGCGCGCAGGCCAAGCGCCTGTCCAAGCTCGTGAGCTCCAGGGAGATGTTCGTCGCCTCCGCTCCGTACGTTGCTTGTGGGAATCACGGTGCGGTCGCCGAAGACGACTATCGAGCTGACAGTGCGATGGTTTGATCCAACACAGGAGCAAGACGTGCGATGTCTGCGACGGCAAGATGAAGATCGCCAAGACGGGCAGCAACTGCAAGATCTGCGGCAAGAACATCTGCGAGCGCTGCCGAATGGCCAAGTTCATCTACCCCACGCGCAACACGGGCAACTTCCCGTGCTCGTACCCGTTCTGTAAGCCGTGCCTGAGCGAGGCCAAGGACCGGCTGTTCGGCAAGCTGGCGGCCTCGCGCGTGAGCTTCCACTCGTCGGCCGGGTCGTCCAACTCGGCCTCGCCCCGCGGCTACCGCACCATGCCTCGGCCCGGCGCCTCCATGATGTCGTCGAGCTCCTCGGGCTCGGAGCAGATGTACTCGATGCGCGGCGGCTACGACCACCGCGTCCGTACGAGCTCGCAGGACGTTCCGCTCCACGGCGTCCGGTTGCTGAGTCCGCGCAGCAGCGGCGCCAGCAGCATGAGCGCGCGGGGCACCAACTCGTCCGACTCGTCGACTTACGGACGCTCCATTCACCAGACAAGCTCGTTCCGCGGTCCGTCGGCAGACCGGCAAGGATTGGACGCGTTCACCAGCCACTCGGCACGCGGGAACCCTCCGCCGGCGCGTCCGGCTGGACGGTCTATTGACGGTCACATCCCCGGGCCGCCCACGATCTCGAGGAACACGAGCGACCCGCGGAGGGGCTCGAACGCCGCCACATACTCTACGCACCCGTCCTACGCGCGCGCGCCGACATCGATCAGCAGCTCGACGACACAAAGCAGCAGCAGCCGCAGTGGACTGGGCAACAACAGCATGTCATCGGGGTACACGACCAGCGCCGGTACGTTGTCGTTCGACAGCGTGTACGACATGGATGGCGGGGACATGTACCGGTCCGTCGGCCGCGCTGGCACCAGCAACGGCGTGGGCAACAGCACCGCTGGAGGCGGGTACACGAGCGAGGAGTCAAGTGACTACAGCGACGTGGAGGAGGAGATCTCGACCTCGGCCGCGAGGAGGCCCATGAACATCTACGAGTCTGCTGCCGATATTGACGACGTGGACGACGTGATCGACCTGACGCGCCACCGCGAGCCGGAGCCGGAGCACCCCGTCGACGTGTTCGAGAGCGACGGCCTCAAGTACATCAACACGTTCCGCGCGAACGACAGTGCGCCGGCGGCGGCGGCTTCGTCGGGTGGCAACAGCGCGGACGACCTGATGGAGCGGCTGATGCAGATCAACATGGCGGCCGAGGCCACGTACCTCATGGCCAAGTACAACGCCAACATCCAGGAGAACCTGCAGCGGTGAATGTGTTGCAGGGCTCTGGACTCGGTGTCAAGTATCGTTCGTGGTGCGTGGCCGGTCGGTCGTCGTCATAGGCTAGTAGGGTGGAGATTTTGCAGTTGGTATGGTAAGCGCCACAGAGGGGGGACGCGCGCGCAACAAAGCTTTCATTATGGTGCTGGACGACGGACGACTCCACACAAACCGTTCGCCATGATTGACATGCAGGTCGACTAGCACAACGCATGGAGCATGAACCACGACGAAGACTCGATCTCCAAGGCTGACTGCAGCAAAAGGTGCTACATGTATGATAGAGTGGTGGCGCGTGGGTCCACGTCAACGATGCCGATCTCCAGGTGTCGTCCGCGAGCACACAATACTGGATACTGTGCCATGGAGTGGCGACGTGCGTGGTAGATGCCAGATGGACGTGCGCACGAGGGCTTCAAGTCAACTTGTCTTCCCTCGCCGGTTGTGTGTTTATTTCGGGGATATCCCCGTATTAGCAGTGCGAGAGAGTCAGTGCTCATTCCGAGCTGACCACGAGGTGAAGTTGACTTGTGTTCAGTATCATTGGAGGGCGGACCACCCTGGAGGAGACCGCATCCATCTCAGCGCCACCGCACAGTCGCATTCTCCGCGATCGGAGCGGCCGAACCCTCCAGCAGGATGGATGCGAGCGCTCGCCAACCACACGCGGCTCGTTCGGAAGATACCGGCGCCACACGGTGCCTTTACGCGCTCATGGCTGCGCGTGGCGAGCGCGGTGATTCTTTAGGCGGTCGGGAAGAACGCGCGGGCTGCAGTGGAGGTGGCCGCTATTACTAACGAGCGCTCCAAATATTCCCCCAACAGCGGCGAGTGCGACGCTCAAGTCGTTTGTCGAGGTGCATCCAACTATTGGCGCGTTCGGGAAAGACCTTGAGTCGGTGAGTTACCGGTGGCGCCAGCGTGACCGTCCCCGGGCTCAAGGAACTCGCTGCGACGTTCACCTGGCCGTTCACAAGCCGCCCGCCCCGCGTTGGGAGTGCCGCGGACCGGCTGCAAACCGCTAGATGCCACGGAAGCGTAGCGTATCTCTGTCGGACGGGCACCTAATGCATCATTCGTAGCAAGTTGGCGCCAGCGAGTCCATGTGGGTCACCGCGGCGTCTGCCACGCGCCTTGAAGCGATAGAGACGCATGCATTCCGACGGAGAGCGATGGGAATCTCCAGTGGCACCTCGCCGCCGCGTCGCCCGCCCAGATCGTCGAGCATCCACACAGCCATTGCATGGAACGGCGAGCCTTCTTCACCCGCCAGCGGCAGTCGATGGCAGCTCAGACATCACGCCAGGACCCACACAACTACCTGCGCGTGTCTTTTGAGCGCGACGGACGAAGGCGACGCGAAGAACGAAGAAGCCTTCGGCGACGGCCTGCAATCTGAACTTGAAGCCGGCGCGCGTCAGCCACTCGGAATTTGACAAAAGTGGCTGGCATTTTTGTTCAGATGCGACGTTCCGTGAGGATCACTTTGCAATTCTTGCAAGCGAGCGAGAACCACCAGCACTGAGCAGCACCGCGAGCCACCCTTGTGAAAGAATTTAAGCCGGTAGGACCACCTTTTCCAGGGAGTTTTCATCAAGACAGAGCGGTTGCTGCTTGCCGGGCATGCTCGTTCTCGGTTGCTCTGGTGCGACCAAAACCCAGGCCAAGCCACCACGTTGTTCCTACTTATGGCGATCAATCAGAAATATCTTCTACTTTTGTCAAATTGCTCAGCCACACTGGTCTCTTCCCTATAATATGGGGACAATTCCACTGACTTGGTCCCCTAATCCGGGGACGCATCGCGTCGTCTGTCCGGCTCGGAATGCTTATGTCGTCGCTGGTCACTCTGTCGGTCGAAAAAAGGGCCAGGCGGCACGCCAAGACGCTCGAGCGGCAGGTGTTGCCTGCCCCTGGAGTATTATACGACCCCGCTGTGGTTCAGTGTAGGGCGGGCGGCCCTCCTCTGCTCTACCCGGTACACTACCCAGCCGGGCGGCCCGTTCCGGCATCCGCGCTGTTTTCCACTCGCGGCCACTCTCTCTCTCGCCCTCCGTCTCGGCACTCGACCGGGCGATCTCCGGTAGGGCGGCGCAGTCTCCGTCCGCGTCCGCAGTAGGGCCGTCGGTAGAGCAGTTGGGTGGTCAGTCTCTGAGGTAGGGCGGGCGGTCTCCGGTGGCCGTCATGATGGCGCTAGCGCAGCGCCTGCGCGTCAAGCACTCGAGCTCCAAGCTCATCGACGCGGCCGAGCTCGCGCGCGCCAACGAGCACCGCGCGGACGCTCCCGCAGAACCCACAGGACCAGCAGGGCACGCGCCAGCAGTAGCAGAGGCCGAGCCGGAGGCCGAGGCGGCAGCGGTCCCGCGGCCCAAGAGCGACGCCAAGCACGCGGACGCCAAGCGGCGACAGCGAGCAGGCAGCGGCGACGGCGCGCCGCGACCGGCGGACCGCTCGGCGAGCCGCAAGCCGACCGGCCATAAGCCTATCGGGACGCCCACCAAGGCGGCGCGCACGCCGTCGGCGGCCCTCCAGCCGCGGGAGCAACCACAGCCACAGCCTCAGCCTCAGCACCACCACCACCGACAGCACTACGCACAGCAGGCGGCGCGTCCGCACGCCAAGACGAGCGCCGAGCTGCCGCCGCACGCGGCGTCGCCCGCGCCGTACCAGCGGCCGCGGCAGCTATCGGCGGCCAGCAGCAGCGCGCACAGCTACGCGGGGCTGGGGCTGGACCGGTCGACCGTCGCGTCCAGCTCGTCGTCGGGCAGCGCGCGGTCCGACAAGCCCGAGCGCGCCGTGGACGTGCTCTTCCAGGGGTACCTGGCGCTGCGGCGCGGCGGGCTGCTCAAGGTGGCCGAGAAGCGCTTCTACTTCCTCGCGCGGAGGCGCCCCGAGCTCTTCTGCTGCAAGGACGAGACGAGCTTCCAGTTGTGGCTCGCCTCGGGCCACACGCTGGAAGACAGCGACGCCTTCGGCCGCGCCAACGGACTCAACCCCGTCACGGTCTGCACCGTGCTGCGCGCCGACCCGGGGGACCAGGCGGCGGCCGCGGGCGGTGCCGGCGGCCACGACCGCACGCTGTCGATCGTCGCCAGCTCGTCCTCCAAGTGCACGACGCTGCGCTTCACGGCCGAGAGCAGCGAGCGCGCCGCGCTCTGGGTCGCCGCGCTGCGCGAGGTGCAGGTCACGCAGAGCCACCCGCGCGAGGCCAAGCTGCCGTCCGCGTCCGACAAGAAGCTGCTGCTGCCGCTGCAGGCGCACGAGCAGCTGCGCCGCAAGAGCAGCAGCAGCAGCGACCAGCAGCACCAGCACCAGTACCTCCAGCGCATCGCCCACCAGACGAGCAGCTCGAGCAGCAGCAGTGGCGTCTCGCACGACCACAGCAGCGGCGGCCACGTCATGAACCGGCGCACGTCCGCGTCGTCCTCGAGTTCGGGCTCCTCGGCCAGCAAGACGCCGCGCGTGTACGCGACCGGCAAGCTGCAGACGCGCACGCTCTCGGGCGGCGGCCACCGCAGCGAAGACGACGACGATGCGGCCGTCACGAACGACCACGCAGCCGGCAGGCCAGTGTCTGCGCTGGCAGGGTCCTCGCCGGGAGCGGTTCCCATCAAGCCGGGAGACGATGACTCGCGGTCCGTGGCGTCGGTCCCCAACCGCGCACACCGCAACGACTCGAACGCGTCCTTCCTGTCGGCCATGTCGGCGGCGCAGGCAGCACAGGCGGCGGGCGGGAACGTCGTGCTGTTCGTGCCCGCCGCAGGCTCGAGCATCTCCGTGTCGGACAGCAAGCTCGCGCGTGCCAAGCAGGAGCTGGCGGCGCTGGTGGCTCGTGGCGGGAAGCGGCCGTCGCGCGGCGCCAGCAGCGACGGCAGTGACGAACTCGACAAGAACGTGGCATGGCGCTTCGGGCCGCCTGAGTACGCGCTGTCGGACCTCGAGTACGTGCGCGGCAAGCAGCGCGAGCACGACGCGACGCCGCTCGAGTCATACATCGAGGAGTGCTGCCAGACGTTCCTCATGGAGGCGACGCACAAGGAGATCTACGCGCAGTGGCGCAGTGTGTGCCACGGCGCCTTCTTCCTCCAGGTCAATGACGGCGTGCGCGTGCGCGGCGCCGAGATCCGAGACACGGACATGTTCGGTCTGCTCTACATGACGGGCGTCGACCTCGCGGACCTCGACCCGACCGCCGCCAGCAGCAGCGAGGACCCGCGCGCGGTGCTCACCGAGGCGTTCGCCGACGGCTTCCCCATGGAGGTACTCGAGGTGTTCACGCAACCGCCACAGTGCTACTTCTCGTGGCGCCATTGGGGCCGCTTCACGGGCAAGTACGGCGGCGTGCGAGGCGACGGCGCGCTCGTCGAGGTGCGCGGCTTTGGGCAGATGACGGTGGACGCCGGGGCCATGCGCGACCTAAGGCTCTTCTTCAAGCAGAAGGAACTCTTCACCAAGCTGCAAGCCGAGACCCAGCGCATCTCGACCACGCGCGCGGCCGCCGCCGGTGCCATTGGAAGCACCGACGGCCGCGCAGGTCGCTCCATGTCTGTAGCAAGTGTCGGGGCATCAGCAGGAGGCTTGCCCCCTCCCCCTCCGCCGCCTGCGCCACCCTCGGCCGCGTCTTCCCAGTCGCCAGCGCCGACGCCGTCGCCAGGGACGACCAAGACGCACAAGACGCCGCGCGCGGAGCTCAAGACGGACGATATTATCGCGGGGCTGGCCGGCTTCACGCTCGAGGCCAAGCAGAGCCGCAAGCCGACGCGGTGATCACCATGGACGTCAGTGAAGGAGCAAGATCGAGTGTGTGCGTGTGCTGCGTAGTTGTTTATCAAACTCCTCGGATGTAACCAGACCGTTTGGCGTATTTCAAGCCTCCTCGAGTGTGTTCAAGACCTGACGGGCTATTCCTGGGGCGGACTCATTGACTGGTGTGCTGCTCGCAGTGGAGACCAACATGGAGGTGGACAGAGCGGACGTGCAGCGCGCGCCAGGCGGACAGCGCGTGATCGACATCTCGCTGCGTGCTCGACACCGGCAAGACGAAGGGTTCGCAGCGCCAGTCACTGGCGTGGCGGTGGAGGTTCGTTGCTGTCATGACTTAGAACTATTGCGAGAGTATTGAAGCCTCGATGTTGGTGTTGGCGTGACAGGAGCCGCTTGTGGTCCCGCGCTTCGACGATGAGGACAGCGATAGCTCGTCCGACGAGGAAGCTGCGCAGCCTCACAAGCACCGCGACGCGCCACAAGCGTCTCGGATCCCAACGGTCAAGCCAACGGCGAGGCGGAGCGGTCGACGCGACAACAACGACGATGAAGGTGTCGATGAGGGAAGGAGGGGGCCGAACGCTGGCGGAGAGATGCATTGGGCGGGCGTCCAGCAGATCCAGCAGCTGACGAACGCCAACGCGGCACTAATCGACCAGGTGGACGCGCTCAAACGGCAGCTCAAGACGTGAGTCTCGGTGGAGGGGCATGTTCGAGGACGAGTCGACTCACTCGTGTGGTTTGGTCTCCATTCTCGGCAGCATGGAGATTCAGGTTGAGGCACTAGCCCCTGTGCCAGGACTCAACGCTGAGGCTGTGCAGGATATTCTGCTCGACAAGGACTCCATGGAGCATGTACGTCGCTATGAGCTCCTGTCACCTTGGCGTTCGTCTAACGATGGGGGTGGCGCAACAGGACGTTCGCGATGCCAAGATCGTCCATCAAGCGCGGATGGTCCGTCAGCTCAAGCGTGCGGCCCAACGAGACAAACAGGCCGCGGCGGACGCGACCAAGCTGACCAAAGCTGCGGAGGAGGCCCGCGTCAAGCTCGAGAAGGAGATCGAGACGCTCCGCCTCAAGGCCCAGCGCTTGGAAGCGCGTGCTGCTGCCACTGCTGCAGGCCCACCAGGCTGTTCGGACGAATCATCGCCAGCAGCAACCGGGTCGTCGTCCTCAAATCTCGCGGAGACCAAGAAGCAGTGTGAGGAGTTGAAGGCCAAGAATGCGGTGCTGCAGGCGGAGCTCAAGCGCACCCAGCGCGCGCTGGTGCGCGAGGCAGGGGAGGAGGTGCCGCTTGACGAGCTGGTGAATGGCAGCGGCACCGGCGTTGATGGTCGGCGGGGCCGCGCGCAGCAGATTATCATGCTCAAGGCCAAGGTGAAGAAGCTGCAGGCCGAGTTGAGTGCTGCGGCAGCGTTGGTTGTTGCTCCCGTTGACGGAACCTCCGCCGCTGCCGCACCGGCTGGAGTATTGGATGTGGACGAGCGCGCGCACAAGGAGCTGGCGAACCAGTCCGTGCACCGGCAAAAGCAGGTGGACAAGCTGACGACCGAGCGCGACGCGCTGCAGGAGAGCACGCAGCAGCTGACGCGCAAGCTCGAGGCGCTCAAGTCACGCGCGCAAGTGCTGGACAAGGAGAAGCAGGACGCCAGAGCCAAACTCCAGGTGCTCGTGGACAAGTCGCGCACGGACGACGCGCTCGTGGACGCGCTGCAGCGGCAGGTCGAGGTGTGGAAGGGCAAGTTCCAAGACGCCAAGCGCGAGCTCAAGGGCAGCGGTGAACGAGCCGAGACGCCTGCTGGAGGCGGCCAGCGAGCCATGCCGGTCCCCAGCGAGGCCTCCCAGTTCCGAGCGCTAGCGGTGCGTCAGTCGATAGGATTCAAGCGTCCATGAACACCGTGGGGACTGATGGAGCGTGTACGTCCGCAGGCGGAGAAGGAGCGACTGAGCGAGCTCGTCAAGAGCCTCGGCGCACAGTTGGAGGAGAAGGACAAACAGCTGCGTGCTGCTGCGGGACTCCAGCCGCAACAACCGCTAACAAGCGCGCAGCAGTCGTCTGGCACGCTGCTTCCAGGTCTTCTGGGCCCCTCTCGGATCCCTGTAAGCTCTTTTTGGATGTACTCTCGCCAGTTTGACAGTCCGTCGAGCTAACATGCTGCCGTCGTGGACTAACCAGCGCAAGCCGATGCGTCCGGGTCCGCTCTCAAGAGGAGACGATATCTTGACGCCGCCGTCGTCAAGCGGATCGTCCCGGCCGCGAGTGGACGAGCTCGAGGTGGAGATGGAGACGCTGCGACGCACGCTCCGGGACAGCTTGCGGGAGAAGGACGAGGAGATCGCGGCGCTCGAGCAGAAGCACCGCTCGCTCGCGGAGGCAGCAGCGGCTAGAAGCACCCGAGGCAAGGAGCTGGACCCGTCCACGTCACTCTCAGACCGCGACGACGACGCACAGGCTCTCGCGCAAGAGGTGGAGGACCTGCAGGAGGAGAACCAGTTCCTGCGGGACGAGTTCGACAAGCTCAAGGCTCGGTACGAGGCGCTCACGCGTTCGTCGCAGGCCTCTGGCAGGCGCTAGCGCTGTCGACTGCGTCAATGAAGATGATGATCCACGTCGGAATTCCCACGACGTTCTCTCTATCTATCTGTTTCACGCAGCGAACGCGCGCACCTGCTCCATGATGGCGCTCTTGAGCACCGACTCCTCGGCCTTACCGTCTGTCAGCAACAAGTCGCACCACGAGTCGTTGCTCTCGTCCATTTCTCCATCGTCTTCCTCCTCTTGGCAACGATATGGCCGTGCGGTCTCCCGTGCTTTAGCTGCAACGGTGTGGCTGCCTTGCGTCGGCTGCGCGATTGCCGCTCTGCTCTCGCGTAGCAGCCGCTGCACGTGCTCCAGGTCGTGCTTGAGCGTCTCCACGTCCTTGGACGAATCGGCGGCGCGCTGTGCATTGAGCGCAAGCAGCTGCCGCATCTTGCGCACCTCGCGTTGGTACTTGTCTGCCTGGCGCTTGCTGGCGTCCACCTTGACCTCCGTGTCTCCACGGGAATGTGCCTCGCGCTGGAGCGCCTCGCAGTGCTTGAGCGCATTCTCCAGCGCGTTGGATCGCTGCTGGAGCTCCGTCCTCGCGGCCTTGAGATCGCTCTGACTCGCTGCTAGCGCCGCGTTCTTGGCGACAAGCTGCTCTTGAACGGCGAGGACATTCGCGCGCAGTCCTTCAAGCTCGCACGTGAATGTGGCGAGCTTCAGCTCCAGCTTCTTGTTAGCTCGACGCATGGTCGCGAGCGCCTGCTTGCCCTCGTCCTGCTCTGCGCGCTGGCTGTCGAGGATGGTGCCGAGGTGCTCTGCGTCTTGCTGGGCACTACTCAGCTGCCTGCGCAACGCTTCGTTCTCGCTCTGAGCATGGACAGCGAGCTTCTTGACCTCGCGGTGGGCTGTGCGCTGCTGCTTGAGTTGCTCGCTGAGCGCTTTGCACCGAGCATTCGCTGCCGTCAGCTGAGCCTTGAGTCTCTCTCTTGCGGCAGCATGCTTACCAGCTTCCCGCTCGACTTGCTGCTGATACCGCTGAGCGTCCGCTTCAGCTCGAGCTTCGAGCGCCGCGTTGGCAGCCTGCAGCTCGCCGACTTGCTCTCGGCTCTGTTCGAGCTGCTCGCGCGCGTCCTCGACCTCGCCCAGCAGCTGCTGCTCCTTGCTCTCGACGCGCTTCTCGGTGGCTTTGAGCAGCTGTGCCGCCGTCGACAGCTGCCGGTGCACGCGCTGCGAGTACTCGCGGTCTTGCTTGACGAGTTCCTGCTGGTTGGCGACCTGCGCCTCAAGCTCCCGCTTGGCGCGCTGCAGCTCGTCGATCGTCGTCTGCAGCGTCTCGACGTCGCTCTCATGGCGCTGCAGCTGCAGCCCAATCTGTGCGTTCAGCTCGCCCAGCTGGCCACATAGCAGCTCGTAGTTGGCCTTGTACTTCTCCAACGAGCGCACGCGAACCCGGAGCAGCGCCACCGACTCGTCCATCACCTCCTCGTCCCCCTCCTCTCGTCTGAGAGGATCCTCCTGGTCATGGAAGCGGACGCGGGCACCCACAGCTGGCGGAGGAGCAGGTGACGCATCGTGGGACCGGGCAGGAGAAATTTCAGCCTCTAAACCAGCGCAGAAGCACGCGCATTGGCATGGAATGGGCGCCACCTTGCTCATGCCGGCGCTGGTTGAAGTGGACGCACACATCGCGTCCTTTCGTGTCCGTGCGAAACGTACTAATTGGTGTTAAATCAAATCAGTAGACACATGGCCGCGCACCTTCGTGCGACCGTCATGTGACATGATCGTACCCCCATTCACGCAACCTTCGCGCGACCTCGACGTACCCAGCGAAGGGGAGCCTGCCAGAAGCTCCTTGGGACCATTCGAGCATTTCCGCATTCGTCCGCCGGTGGTGAAGCCTTCGAGTTCTTCCTGCTCTCCGGCCGCGTCTCCTTCCTCCTCCTCCCACTCGTCTTCCCGCGCGTCAGCACCTCCTCTAGGCGACCATGGGCGGCGGCAACGGACAGAAGTCCAAGACCAAGCGCGACCGCAACAACGAGAAGAAGATGAAGGACGCCAAGCAGAAGAGTCACGCGGCCAACAAGGGCAAGATGACGGCCGACAAGGAGGCCATCAAGTGCAAGATCTGCATGACCACCTTCATGGTCACGGCCAGTGTACGTCCCTGTCTTCTCTCTCTCTCTCTCTCTCTCTCTCTGTATATGTATCAGTGGCGGTGGACTGACGACGTTCGTGCGCAGCTGACGGCGCTGAACGACCACTTCCAGAGCAAGCACTCGTCCAAGGGCTTCACGATCGAGCAGTGCTTCCCGCACCTGACCGCCTCGGCGTAAGGCGCCGGCCGTCCTCTCTTTCGCATTATGACCCTCGTGATGACGCCGCTCGAGTCTGACGCGGGAGCGGCGAGGCCGGACTCGGAACGCGCTCAATACACGAAGGCTTTGCATTGACTGACGGCGTTTGTTATGTCCCGCCGAGCACGAACGGCGACTGCCTGCTATCCTCAACGCCGGGCTCACTTGAACCGCCTGGGCTTGAAGTGCCCGGTCTGCTGCTTCTTGGTCTTGCTGCCGTCCTTGCCCTTGGGGGAACCCTTGCTCTTGGGCGACGGCGTCGGTGAAGGAGACGCCGGGGACGACGGAGACGCGCGCTGCTTGCCGTGGAGCACGCTCGAGGTGCGGCGCTGGAACTTCTTGCGCTTCTCGAACGGGTTGTCCGTGTTGCCGCGCAGCAGCAGGCGCGCGGGCACGCCCACCATGTCGAACTCGTCGCGCAGCTGCGTCATCAGGAACCTGTTGCCATCCATCCACACTCAAATTAGCCGCCACCGCTGTCACGCCACGAGGAAAGAAGATGACGCACCGCTGGTACGACTCGGGCACATCGTTGGGCCGGTTGACAAAGACGGCAAAGGTGGGCGGACGAGTCTTGACCTGCGTCGCGTACTTGACGTTCAGCGGCTTGCCTTTGACCGTGGGCGGCGGGTGGTGGCGCGCCATGGCCTTGAGCCACCGGTTGAGCCGCCCCGTGCTCACGCGCAGGTTCCACCGCTCATACGCCGCCATCCTGCTCGATGTGAATGCCACACGTCAGTCGCCGATCACCATACGACACCAAGGAGTCCGAGTGAGTAGAGCACGCACACTTCCGGCAGCAGCTTGCGGATGCCCTTGCCGTCGAGCGCCGAGATGGGCACGACGGGCACGCCGCGCACCTGCGCGAGCGAGTCGGCGAGCTCGTCCTGAATGCGGCGCATCTCGAGCTCCACCTTGCCGCCCACGAGGTCGCTCTTGTTGGCGGCGATCACGAGTGCGCGGCCCTCCTCGATCACACGGTGCGCGATTGTCAGGTCCATGTGGATGAGCTTGGGCTCGCTCATGTCGACGACCACGACCACGACCTGCGCCGAGTCGATCGCGCGGAACGAGTCGCGCACCGACAGGTTCTCGATCTGGTTGTCGTGGTCGCGCTTGCTGTACTTGCGGATGCCCGCCGTGTCCACAAGCTTGACGTCGCGGCCCTGGAACCGCCACGGCACCTCCACCGAGTCCCGCGTCACTCCCGGCCTGGTCGCACCGCATGTGTCAGTACAGATCAAGGAGGCTCACTACGAGGCTTGGCATCGCCACAGACGTACTCGGGTCCGGTGAGCACGCGCTCCTTGCGCACGATCTTGTTGAGCAGCGTCGACTTGCCGACGTTGGGTCGCCCCACGATCGCGAGCTTGACGATGCGCGACTGCAGACCACAGCGTGTGAGATCTCTGGCCACTAGCACAGCAGCCCACCCAGCCTCAACGTACGTCCTCGTCCTCGTCATCGCCGACCGCCAGCTCACCGTTACTCCCCTCGACGCCCTCGCGCTCCTTGTCTTGGTGCTCGCGCTCCCACTGCTGCTGCACGTCGTCCTGCTCCTTCTCAAAGGCGTCGTAGGCCGGGATGAGCACGTCCAGCAGGCCCGTCGTGCCCTCTCCGTGCTCAGCCGAAAGCAGGATGGGCGACCCCATGCCGAGGCGGAAGCAGTCGTTGATCGCGTCGTCGAACCGGTCCGGGTCGCCCTCGATCTTGTTGGCCACCAGGTGCACGGGTGCCTCGGGGTTCTCCCGGCGCAGCCAGCGCGCAAAGTGCGCGTCGATGGGCGTCACGCCCTGGCGGCCGTCCACGAGGAAGAAGACGAGGTCGGCCTCGTGCACGGCGCGCCGCGTCTGCTCCAGCATGCCTTCCTCTAGCCCGCCCGTTGGTGCGTCCTCGAGTCCGCCCGTGTCGATCACGTCGAAGCCCAGGCCCGCGAGCTGCGCCGGCGCGTACCGCCGGTCGCGCGTCGTGCCCGGCACATCGTGCACGATGGCGGCGCGCGACTTGGTCAGCCGGTTGAACAGCGTCGACTTGCCCACGTTGGTACGCCCGACCAGCGCCACGCGGAACCGGTGGCGCCGCGGCCGCGCCGCGATCGTCTCGAGCGTCTCGAGCGTCTCCAGGTGCTCACCGGCGACCGCAGAGGAGGACAAGAACGCCCGACCAGCGACCGACTGGAGCGCCGGCGCTGGTGGCACGCGCAGCGCGCGGCGGTGACCCAGGAACTGCCGCAGCATGCCGAGCAACGAGCTGGGTGGTGGCAGAAGTGGAGCTGGCAGCTTGTTGCTGATGGACAGGGAAGCGCTGGCCAGCGGAGACGACGTGCTCTGATTGGCTGGAATGTATCTGAAACTGAGACGTAACGACGCTGATTGGGTGGAAATGAGAGAAAATCTGATGCGTCTGAGGAACATGGCTCATGGGCATGGACCAGCGCTCATGGGCGGCTGCATGCTGCAATGGGCTGATGTGGGCTGGCTGCTAGTGGAACATCTAGCGCTGGTACTTGGCCCAGAGCTTCTCGAAGTGCTCGCTGAAGCGGTCTGCAGGCCACGGAGGTGTCAAGTGAGCACGGCGCACGTGGTGGCAAGGACCAATGATCAGCGCGTGTACGATAGATGACCCACCGATGATCGGGCCGCCGGCCGAGATGACGAGGTTCTCCTCGTTGCCGATCACGGCTTGGCGGCTCCAGTTGAACGACCCTGTCGTCCGGTAGGATATACCGTCCAGTCCGTCAGGCCACCGTTTCCACGGTCATGCCACCACTCAGCGTCGTACCGTTCAGCAGTGTGCGCTTGTCGATGATGCAGAACTGCGTCGCAGTAGTCGCTCGACCGCTCGTCAGCTTCCACCACCACCACATGAAGCACAGCAAAACAGCGGGGCTCGCTGCAACTAGCGACGCGGTACCTTGTGGTGCATGTACGTCCGGGCGTTGTCGTCCCGCACCGGAATCCCCTGCGCATCATAGAGCACACGCGCGTCCGCTCTTTAGTGCACGGCGACTCGCCTGCCGTCCGCGCGACGAACGCAGACGCACCGCGTCTTTGAACTTCTGGATGTCCGAGCCGAGGCTGGTCGCCTGGCCGTCGTCCGTGATGACGCGCACGCGCACGCCGCGCTTGTGCGCCGCCAGCACCGCGTCCGCGATCTACAGCAGCCATCAGACGCTGCAGCGCAGGTATAAACAAAGGAGGAAGCCCTTGTGTGCCATCATCACCTCGTCGCACGTGATGGTGAACACGCAGACGTCCATGGTCAGCTTGGCCTCGCCCAGGTACGCGAGCAAGGAGAGCAGCGAGCTCTGCTCGTCGTGCAGCGCCTTGCAGTTCTTGCGCTTGCAGCCCTTGGCCGAGCGGAAGTTGCGGCACGGCATGGCGCGGTCCGGGAAGAAGAGCACGTCCACAAACGAGTCCCCGCCGCCCGAGGAAGCCCCCATGCCGATGCAGTTGCCCATGGTCGCGATGCAGAGAAACTTTAGAAATCATCGCCTCCTGAGGAAATGGGGCCGCAACGCACGCGAATTGGTTGAAAGTGGCGTGAACCCATCTAGGTTGAGGTCTAGGTTGTGTTGGACCAGCGATCCTCGACTCGCAGCGTCATGGCGGACGATGAGGCGGCTGCGTGTAGCGGCTGCGTGCGCTGCAAGGACCTCGAGCGTGAGGTGGCGCGGATGCAGAGCACCATATCGGATCTGCGGCGGCGGCTAGCGGCGTACGAGTCGTTGCCTCCCAGCGTCCACGCAGCCAGTGGCAGCTTCCGCACGGTCGACACCGACCAGCAGAGGTGCGCTCGACCGCCACCACCTCGAACTGGTCTATGCCTTTAACACTCGCGCGTTGGCTAGCAGTGACTCGGGCGACTCCGTCGTTGAGGACGCCCCGTTGAGCCCCGTATGCTCCGCTGGGGACGGCGCGGCGGGCGAAAAGCAGGACGAGGAGGCCGACCCTGCGACCGACGCGCTCGGGGGCCAGCTGCTCGCACTTG